>NW_010729237.1:288418-331431 GCF_000365185.1 Nelumbo nucifera | reverse complement strand
TGTGGCACCACAGTGTCAGCCTTATCAGGATAAGTCTCCCCAGACCGACCCACTGGCTGTGAACATTATAAACTAACACGAGTCTCATTAAATGTCCAGTTTAAGGRTATTACACAGAAACATACCAAGGGAACATGAATCAAATATGCATTTTTATTCATTTACAATAAACTCATAAAGTACATCATTCTKATTGAAGCTAAGGGCATACAAAACTGTCCAACAGCTCCTACCCCCTTTTAATGCAGAAGGCAATAATAAAGGGCCTCCACAAGATAGATTACTACTTATTGGCTCAAATTCCTCGTTCTCCATTCTATGTAGCCAAGAGAAGAAACAACCTAGGTCCAATGCTATGAGCTAAATAACTGAATTCCCGTCCTCCAACCCTAGCCCCTAGGTCCCGAGAATGTAAAACAATGTTTCCATCAAAATCATCAAAGCCTCTACCAATTGCATACAAGACTTGGGTACCCTAACAAGCAACTATTACTGTTAAGCTTTGATGCAAACATAGAAGGAAAGAAACCATGGAGAAAGAAATCAATAATTTTCATACTCATAAACCAATGGTGATTTCGTAATTTTTCGGTGATTTAGGTCTAGTAATTTTAAGTTTTTTCAAACATATTTTTTAGTTTATTGGTATCACAAGAATAGAGTTAAGTTCCAACCTTTAGAAATTTGCAATTCTTAGTAAATTTTTTATCAAAATTATTATTTATAGTAATTCCTGTAACTTATTTTATGAATTGAGTAAATAATTTTATTAAAGAGAACAAAAGGAAGAGTACAATCAGCCTTGGAGGATGCACGAGATGCTAGCTACCTCCCCTTTAGGATGAGTACAGACCCCCAAGTCTTATCAATAAACAGAACAGAACTGTAGATTAGCCCAATACAAAGAAGCCCAAGAATTCCTGTAATTGATTGTTATTCATACTAAATCATGAGTTACTTTTTAAGTAATTTCTGGTTATTTATTGAGTTTGTTTTAGCAGAGCTTTTTTTGGCAGTTGATTTTAGTAGAGCTAGAAGAGAGTTATGAAGGTATTCTAGTTTGAATATAAGTAGTAGTCAGAATCTACATACAAGTAGGAAGCAGTTGTTTTTATGTCTTATTAGTTCATATAAGAGTGCTAACAGGCCTTGTAAGGACAGCATTACTATTATCCTTGTCTCTTAACCCACACTACAAGAAATATAATTTTTAAAAGCAGATTCTTTACCTACAGTTACTAAAATCAGTGGAATATACCCTTGCTACTGGTAGTCATAAAAATCCACTGGTATAGATATCAAGTATACCAAGTTCTGTGTATTAAGGGGCCATTAATTAGTGCAATGGTACAATCCCAGGCTGTCAAGTGTGAGAACACGGGTTCGATTCTAAGGGTGGCCACCTTCGTGCAAGAAAATGCCAAAGATTAGGACTGTAACCTCCCAAGACCCCATATAACTGGGACCAACATTGGGTAATGGCCCTTTAACTCCTAGGTTGAGCAAACTCCCAAGGCACATTGGACTGACAATGGAACAAACAAGACATGGAAAAATTTAAGGACAGAGATACAACAGTGTTGAGAGGACCAACTTCTAAGGCATCCTCACCTAATAAATTTTTCAGCTATGGTATATCTTATTCTGGGCTGACCAAACTCCTAAGGCACACTGGACTTAATGGAACAAACAAATAGAGACATGCAAAAATTTAAGGACAGATACAACAGCGTCGGGGGGTGGCCAACTTAAATATATTTCATTTTTTATACCATAGCTTTCCAAGGATTACTGTTGACTCTACAAATCTTCCACCCATTAGCCTTTAAACTATATATTTCATTTGTTTTACAGAATGGCATTGACTAAGGGGCTGTTTGATAACATCATAACAACCGAAGTAGCTGAACTGTGCAATGGAGCGGTAGCAGACAGATTTTGATCCCACAAAATCTAATTTCTCTTCCAAGACACCAAGCGTTGCTAATCGAGAACCTAGTATTATTCCAGTTTTTTTTTTTTTTTCTTTTGGTGTGTGAACAAGTATTCCAGTGTTTTCCTTCAATAACTAACAATTGTTGTTCTAAGAAGCATTGCACAAATAGTGTTTTGGAATGAATAAAATGGAAACATTGTGCATACTGCAGTGTGTGGCCATTGATATTGCCACAGAAAGACACTATATTTATTAAAAATAGAACGAAAAGATTAAAATATAATAAAACAGAAATATTTTAATGGCCAGAAAAAAAAAATCGCTTGACTGAAGCTAATACGATTAAAAAAGATGTGATCCGTTCTTGCGAGAAAAGTAAAGTAGCTTTTCAAGATTCAGCCAAAAAAACAAAAGATATTTGAAACTCACAGAGAAAGGCCTTTTCATCAGCAAACTGAACAAGTCCCTGAGCTCCAATGTGAGACCCATTGCCAGCATAATGAACCCAAGAGACAAGCTGTATGAAGTAGGGCCTCTCTTCACAAACCATGAGAAAGCAGCTGGTTTAACACATGCGACTATCCCTCCTATGGTCACATAGAGAGGATACAAGCTTGCGGCAGTTCCAAGCATGGATTCCCATCTGGGTTTCTCTGTGGGAGCAGGGGGAGGACAATCATGGCGTCCATGCACGGATTTAATGGAAGGGAATTTCGAGAGCTTCGTCACTGTAGAGATCGTGGGCGTTTTGGGTCTGATAGTGGAAGGCTTCCACTGTGTTTGTGGGCAGTAAATTGAAGGACGGAGGTGGATGGCCAGATTCATGATTGAATCCCGTGGCGACTGCGAGTCTGCAATACTTCAGACGAATGGCAGCTCCCTATAAAGCAGGAAACTCAGGTCCCCCACCAATCGATTCACGGGTCCCACAGCACATGTCAGATGTCACATGGTGCCAAACGACCCAAACCCAACGGTAGATTTTCTTTTTACTTTTGGTAGAACAACTGTATCAAGACTGTTGGACATGCGGAATCCTCTCCTACAGACTACAGATGGGACAAGATTGAAAAAAGGATCGAAAGAATCGACCGAAAAGCATATAATAAAGCCCGCAGCTTCATGCATGGCATTGGTGGACCGGGGACGATGTATATAACCATGAGGACTCCAGTGGTCAAACCCTAAATAAATTGAGCTATCCTTAGTAAATTTCTACAAAAATATTTTCAAGCTTCTTTCCACCACCCTTTCAAATGATGAAATCAAAACAGGTTCTTTTTATCATGGCCCCTTTAAAAGTACAGAACCGAATGGATTGCACGTTTCTTTGCTCATTCATCAAAGGTTTCTTTCTCAACCCTATTCTTATTACTTTCATTAATGACACTCTATTAATTCTCGTTCCCCCATTCGATTAACTAATATCATCTACAAAATTGTGGCAAAGATCCTGACCGGCAGATTGAAAACCTCTACTTCACAAAATTATATCCCCTTTTCAAAATGCTTTCACACCAAAAAGATAGATCTTGGACAATATTGTGATCTCCAAAGTGATAGTTCACTCTATGAACAGAAGTAAATCTAAGAAAGGTTCTTTATTGTTGAAATTTAACCTTGCAAAGGCCTACGACAGAGTTGATTGGCATTTTTTCTACTCTCCTATTAAGGCTTGTATATCTTCTCCTGCATGAAAATCAAAATTAACAGAGAATGTAGTAAAGCATTTACACCCCAAAGAAGGTTATGCCAAGGGTGTCCTTTCTCACCCTATCTATCCTTTATCTACATTGAAATCCTCTCTAGATTATTATCTCGAGCACTTCTTAGGGGTGAATTACATAGTTTCAAATCCAGTAATTAATTCTCATGACAAACTAAGGTGTCATTTGGCAAGTCTTTTTTTGAAGGATCTTTTAGAAGATCTGACAACCAAAAACTGTAATGGGCTTTTACATAAAGATCTTGGCAACCTATAGCCCGTTTGATTGAAGGTGCATCTTTCCACACGAAGATGAGACAAAATAAGTCAAAAGGCTCCATTTGGAGCTTCTCAAAAATTTCTCGAAATGGACTTGCAGATGATATTTTACTACTTGGGGAAGCAGATCTATGTGAAGCCCAAAAGATAAAAAGAAATCATTAATCTTTTTTGTAACTAGTCGGGCCAAATGGTCGATTTCAGCAAATCATCCATATTCTTTAGTAAGAACAGCACTCAAGTAGTGAAAGAAGCTATAATAGTTGAATTAGGAGTGGTGGATATGAAAAATGATGAAATCCACCTAGACAGCTCTTTACTTACTACAAGTAAAAAATCATCACCTTAGCAGTTTTTAATTGATAAGCTGAAATATGAACTTAAGTTGGAAGTCTAGAGTGCTTTCCCATGCTGGAAAAACAACACTTATTGAATCCACCGTCCAAACACTTCCACTATATTACATGACTACCACCTCACTTCCAAAATCAGTGTGCAAAGAAATGGAAAACATTTGTCATGACTTCTAGTGGGGTAAATCTCAATATCAAAGATCTATATATTTAAAAGCATGGCAACTTTCTATCATCCTAAAGAAAAGGGTGGACTTGGACTTCGTAAACCAAAACTCATGAGCAAGGCTCTCCTCTTAAAGCTAGCATGGCGCTTACTTTGTGAATCAAATTCGATTTAGGTTCAGATTCTTAATCAGAAACATTTGAGAGGAGAATCCTTTTAGAAACATCGAGTTAAATGAAACATTTCCTCTCTCTCTCTCTCTCTATGGAAAAACATGCTCTATGGACATTCAGACTTGTTGAAAGGGTGTAAGTGGTTTATCTCAAATGGTTTGGAAGTTGACATCTTTGATGACCCATGGGTGGATAGAGCCCTCATTGGAAAACCTCCAACTTGGTCTAATACTTGCAGTAGAGTTGCTACTATATATAATTGATCACAATGCAGGTTTCTGGAATACAAACCATATGCAGCAATTCTTTGATGAAGAAACCATTGAAAGGATCAAATCAGCCTCCCTCCCTACCATTAGTCAAGTAGGAAAAGACAGACTCATATGGGAATTTACACTCCATGGGAAATTACATGCAACTAGGCCTATAAAATGTTGACAAAGCGGGGAGAATCATCCACAATTGGATAGATTTGTAATGGTCTCACTTGGAAAAAAAATTGGGGAATAAAACTTATAATTCCTCGCATTAAAACATTCATCTGGAGATGTTGTATGAGCGCCCTCCTATTTGGTTCTGAAATGGGTAAGAGATGTCACTCAGTTAACCCTGTTTGTAAACTTTGGTTGGCATACCCAAAAACTTTAGAACATGTATTCTTCTCTTGCCTAGCAATTGGTCCTATTTGGCTAGCGTTTCTTATGGGTTTAGGCCAATGAAAAACAATATGGGAGATCTGAAACACTAGTTTCAAGAACGGATACAAGTGGATGATAATAACCAATTTTCATCTCCGCCCATACCTATATTTGTCTAGGGTGTGGTAATCATGTGGTACATTTGGATGGCAAGAAACAAAGTAATCTTCGAAGGTACAAATTTCTCTCCATTAAGATGCCAACTTAGCCAAGAAACATATTGAAGATTTGCTGAAAACTCTTAATAGTGACCATAGCAATTCTAGGTTTAATCCAAATACTACATGCATTAAACCCCAAGTTAACATCTTGAAAATTAGTAGTAATGGAGCTTGGTCTCCACATAAATCTGTAGCGGGAATCATCATTAAAGATCATTTGGGTTGCTTCATTGTTACTCGAGCCATCCTCATTGTTTGCTCCACATCTGAAGGAGCTGAAGCCATAGTAGTATGGAAAGGTCTATGGCTTGATCATTGTCAATGGAAGCCATCCAACTAGAAAGCGATGCTAAGGTAGCCATTGAAGCAATCCTTTCTGATGTCGATCCTCCTTAGAGAATTCACACCACTGTAGTTGATTGCCACTATCTCAGCTCCTCCTCACAGTGCAATTTAATTGACCTATGGTTAGTCAGGAGATGTAACTTTTTCTGTTTAATGAAATATTGCCTATTGGCTTCAAAAAAAAAAAAAAGCCCAAGGATATAGTACAAATGACCTCCTTTGCCATAACAACAGTCATTTATCTATGGTTCAGAAGAAAAATCATTTTGGTATGAATTGATTATTTTCTAAAGAAGTGACTTCAATATGTTCACTAAAATTTTTGCAATAAGCTTAAAGGAAATATTGCTAAGATCAATTGGATGAGAATCTGATGCTAGTTTTGAGGTAGATGTCTTAGGGATTAAATAGATAAAAGTTTGATTAAGGGAACCAATGAACTCTGGACTCACAAAACATTGTTGGACCAGCTACTTCAATGTCTCCCAACATTTCTAAAAACCTCCAGCTTACATGCCATCAAGGCATGGATCTTTAAAAGCACCCATGCTAAAGAGAGTGCTTTTTATCGCTCCAATTCATCAGGTATAGAAATTAGACAAATATATTATCATCATCATCATTAACAATTGGTGGAAGTCCATTATATTCAGGAGGAAGTGGTGAATAATTGCTGAAATAAGAAAGTAGGATGGAAGATATTGTAGTGGGTGAGGAAGTCCACATACCATCTTCATTTTCTAACCAACGGGTTAGAAGCCATGACATGAAAATATCGGGTATTTCTATCCCCATCTTTCTACCAATTAAATTGTGTCTATTAAATCCAATACATCTCTTTATCAAGCTCATGCTTTAGATCACTACATAGTTGTGATATGGTAAAATAATCAATAGGTTGAGTTTGGACACATTATAATTGATCTAATTGTTTCTCCAATTTATGAATGTTCCTTTGCTTTGAACCTATAGCACCACCTTTCATCTTGAAAACATTGATAACAGCATTACACTTATCAATGAAAGAGTCCAAGGTGGAAAAACAAGTTTCTTTGAATATATCATGAAAAGTTGGATCTTCAAACCATATTGCTCCAAAGCATCTTCTAATTGAATTATGAAACCGATGAAACAGATATAGTAAAATAGGAAAATGGTCACTTGCAACCCAAACAAGATTTTGGACAATAGCAATAGGAAACAAATGAATCAAATGGATGTTTGCGAAAGAATTGGTCTAGTCGCATGTGAATAAGATTTCCAAACCTATTATTACACCATGTGTACTATGGACATTGATAAACTACATCAAACAAATGACATTCAGCTATAGTATCTTTGAATCACAAAATATCTCCTAGAGATAGAGAGCGACCACCTAGTTTTTTCTCTAGCATCGAGAATATAGTTGAAATCGCCAACAACACAAATGGGTCCAACCCATTGACTTACAATAGAACATAAGTAGTAAAAAATTTGTTAGTACCCCTCAGAATTTGGATGTACATAAAAACAACACAAACACCACTCAGCAAAGCTTGGGTAGTTGATAATTTTGGCACTGATATAATTAATAATGAGGCGAAGAATCACAATATGAAGTTAAATAGACTTATCCCAACCCAACACCGAAAATGCAAAAGTTTTTAGCCTTATTCTCAATGTATTAGGTTTCTAAGAGAAAAAAGAATTTTGGCATGTTGGTGCATAGGAGCTTTTTGAGAGAAGGAACTGTGGGGTAGCTCCCCAAACCCTAACAATTCCAAGCAAGAGCAATCATGGTGTAGGTGAGACGTGAGAGTGATTTTGGGTTCACTCCCATCACCCATGTAGGAAAATCAGTTTCAAATGATTGCACTGGTTAATGATCAATCATCTACATATGTGAAAGAGGCAATCGACGAGCTATGTGCCTCAGCTATTTTAGACTACTAACTAGGATAGGAGAGACAACCTCAACATATTCAGGAGAATCAGATGAGGATCAGGCTTCCTCTTACATTGCAACATATTCAAGAGCACCATAGCATCTTTCATCGGAGCACCATAGCCCCGTTTCAAACTTCTTTATTCGATGGTTCATGAGGTCTCCGATTTTAAATACCACCTTTGTGACAAAATGAGACATTAAGATAGTTTAAGGAAAACCACTAAGATGTATCCACATGTCTAAAGAATTAGAACATAAGCATATAAGGAAAAATCAAGAATTCCTTTACAAAGAACAATCAAATTATTTTCATATAGCCACAGACCTTTGTCATACACCTAATCATGATCAAAACTTGATGAGAATATTGCTATAAAAGATTTAATACGAAATTCATGAATTCAATTGGGATCTAGACACCATGCCATACTAACCATCTCCTTGATACCAATAAACTTCACTTGTTTGTCTATCAAAATAGTAAAAATCATATGACTATTCCATTCCTCTTTCATAGCAAAATCTTCAGTTGTAGCTTGTCCACCATAGAGAAAACATGAGATATAGAGGATGCAAAGCAAAAAAAGAACATGTTGGGAAACTTGCTCCAAGGCAAGAGGGAAATAACTCAATTGTTGATTGATCCACAACTACATTCTTTGTTCTTCCAAATGGACAATTTGGTGATTCATTTCAACCTTTTCAGGGTCTCTGATAAGGCTTCCCTCTATCTTCCTACCTTTACATAATTTGCATAGAAGTTCTCTCTCACTTTCTTTCTCATCAATTAGAAGAGTAGGCTATAGGGTGTTTCTTTTGGTAGAACGGGATTATATATAAACCACTTATTTTTTTGCTGATGATATGTTGTTATTTGGGAAGTGAATTTCAGACAAGAAATCTCTCATGCCTTGGGAATTTGAGATATGTGCAAAGATGATCTTTACTTGGGCGTACCTCTCTTCAAAGGGAGTTGTAAATGAACTGCTCTTCCCTTCCCTAATTCTCAAATGATGGATAAATTAATGTGGAGTAAGACTCCCCAAGGAAAACTCACATGCTCTCTAGCTTTACAAATAATTACTTCTACATCACCAAGATTCTCATCATCTTAGTTTATCAAAGAGGACATGCCATGGTCAAAATTATGGAAACAAAAACTCATTCCCCTTATTGTAAAATTGTTCTTAAGGAGGTATGCTAACAATATCCTCCCTATTGTTGATAACTCGAGGAAACATAGCCTTAATATTGATAGTATATGTCCCTTATGAGACAGTGCTGATGAAAGTCTTTTACATATTTTGTTTTTGTGCCCTGCTAATCAAGCTGTTTGGTTTGGATCATGTCTCCGATTTAGGCCTTCTATGTGCAATTTTGTTGATGTTAGGGATTTTATTTACTTTTGGTGTTGTGAAAATGTGAAATACAACTATTTAGACTATTGTTATATGTTGTATAATGCATTTATCATGAGACCTATTTGGCTAGCCCAGAGTGCTAAAATTTTTGAAGGAATTTGTTTTGATCCTGTTACAGTTATTTGTAAATCCCATGTGTCTCTTGACACATGACTAATATCAACATCTTTAGTGAATGCCCTGTAATTGTCTTCTCCCTTGAATTCACTTCAGACTTCTTGAAGTAAGCTGGACAGAAATATGTTGAAGCATAATAATGATGCAAATTTTAAGGAAGGTGTAGTAGTAGTAGGTTATGTACTTAGAGATCATGATGGTTCATGTACATTGGTTCCAATAGTCCAACTTTGCTATGATAATGTTAAGATGGCAAAGGCTTTGGATTTGTTTGATGGACTATCATTGGTGTCTCAGTTGTTTTTATCTAATGTGATTTTTGAAGGTGATGTTGAAAACATCTATAAACTCTTGTTGGCTTATCATACTAATCCACCATGGTGGCCATCTCATGTTTTAGCATATTGCAAGAATTCATTTCAACACCTATATCTTCTTGCTTGGTGAATTATGTTCATCGCTCAACCAATAAGCATGTCCATGTTGTAGCAAAGAAAGGTCTATTTCTCCAAACATTTTGCAATATATTTTTGTAAGCAATGTTTCATCAAGCTAATTTAATGGAAAACCTTGAGTTAACCCAAGAAGGGTATTTTGATAATATTTCATTGTTATGATAATATTTCATAGGTATCAAAAGCATGAGGTTATGATAATATTTCATTGTGGGACTGGAAATTTATGGACATTATAATCCATTCAGTTACTATAATAGTTGTGTAGCAGGTTAATAAAAGAATAATGAGTTAAAAGCTCTGAGATTTGGTTTCCACCCTACTATATAGTGGAGAAAAAATAACTACAAAAGTAGAACTGTTGTGTAAGAATAAATGGCAATAATAGGCTTAACAACAATATGATTAAATAAAGAAAAATCAAGGAAAAACAATAGTGAAGAAAAACCAAATCATAATAGTAGATTTAGGTTTTACAGTGGCAAACTAGAGTATATTCTCAAAGCTAATGGTGTATTTGATGATCTAATGATCTGAAAATGAAAAAAAAAAAAGCACAACTATGTCACACAAAATGGTACAAATCCCATGGGAAATGATAAAAAATAGTAGACAATAATGATGAAAACTTACCTATTCTTCACGTTCTTGTAGTTGGAAAGGCAAATTGTTGCTGAGACTTCAACTCTGAGGTGCTGCTTCAAGTTCAATTATCATGGGATTAAAAGGAGAATGATGCATTTATATGTCTTATTTTACAAAATCTGTATCTGAAAGAAATGAAAAGGCTCGATGTAAAACAGATTTTGCTTTTGCAATGATGACAAATAATATAATTAAACCAATGGTTGCAAACTTGAACCAAATACAAATTTTGCACCTGGTCAAGATTTGCACTACACCCAAATGCAACCTATAGATTTACACAATAGTGATTGACAATATGCATTTGTCACTATAAATGTTTGTATTGATGACAACATTAGTCACTATAGATTTATGCAATAGTGATTCATAATTTGGTTTCATCACTATATATGTTTATAGTAATGGTTACATTTGTCACTATAGATTTTTGCAAYAGTGGCTTACAACATACATTCATCACTACAAATATGTAGTTACGATTTGATTTGTCACTAATAACAAATATATAATTAATAAACATATTTGTAGTGATGAATGTATGTTGTAATTAATGACAAATAAACATAGCTTTATTTGTCATTAATAACAAATATACTAATGAATATATCTATCACTATAGATTCCCTTGGTTTGAACACATCTAAACAAATCAAACCTCACCAATCAACTTAAAATGTCTGAAAACCCCACCCTGTCAAATTTTAGTAAAAAATATATCGTTTACCCTTCCATCTAAAATTATTCCATTTTAGCCAATTTCACTCTGCGGTCAAACCCATCTCAACCTTCCATTTGATGGCCCAAAATCAGTGCCATTGAACCAGGAGACCTAGTTTGACCCCCTTAAACCTGGCTTGACTTATTTCCCAAATTTACAAAAATACCCCTCCTACCATAATTATTGAAAATGCCCTTGACCAAAGTTACCCAAATTACCCCCACCAAAATTACCAAAATAGCCCTTCCACCAAAATTATCGAAATGACTTTGACCAAAGTTACCAAATTACCTCGACCAAAATTGCCAGAATACCCCTACCAAAATTACCAAAATGCCATTGACTAAAATTACCCCAAATTACCCCTGACCTAATTTCCAAAATACCTCTTCCACTAAATTACCAAAATGCCCTTGTCCAAAGTTCCCCAAATTACACCAACCAAAATTACCAAAATACCACCTCCTTCCAAAATTCCCAAAATACCCTTGACCAAAATTACCCGAATTACCCATTTGACCAATTCCCAAAATACCCTCGAGTCCTTGACCTAAATCCACAAAATGTCCCTCCTAAAATTATCAAATAGACCATAATTACCCGAAAGACCTCTTTAACCAATTACCTGAACTACCCTTGACCTAATTCCCAAAATACCCTTCCTTCCAAAATTATTGAAATACCCCTTCCGTCAAGATTACCAATACCCTTCAATTGCCCATTCTCTCTAAATGCCCGAATACCTTTCTGATGAAATCCCCAATACACCCTTTGATCAAATTCCCACATCATCCCCTCTTAGACCAAATTACAAAAATACCCTTAACAAAATTACCAAATTACCCCAGTCCAAACTACCAAAATGTCCCCATTCCAAATTACTAGAATATCCTTCTAACAAGGTTACCAAAGTTTTCTTCCAAAATACCCCTTGACCAAATGCCCTTTATACCCTAAAATTCCAAAATTACCCCTTCATTTCAAATTCCCAAAATACCCCAAAGTACGCCTAACCAAATTCTTAAATTACCCTCCGTCCCAAATTCCCGAATTGCCTTTCTTACCAAAATCCCAAAGTTACTCTTTGTACCCCAAATTTCTTTTGAACCTAACTTGCTGAACCTCCCCTTCCATCTGGAAAGTTGACGAAACCCCCCCCTCGCTAGGAAGCATCGTTCCCAAGAGAGGGAGGGGGTGAAAGAAAAGACAACTGGGGGTCGAAGAAGGGAGATTAAGAAGAGGGTTTTCAGAAGAGAGTAAAGAAATTCAGAAGAGAGAGAGAGTGCTCGAGTGAGAGAACTCGAGTGAGAGAATAAAAACAGAAGGAGAGAGAGAGATTGTTGGACGGGGTCTTTGAGAGAGAGAGGGTCCTCTTGGTTTAGGAGAATAGAAAAGGGAGGAGAAAGGAGAGGCAAGGGAGGCTGTTTCGAGAGGAGAGGAGAGAACTCGAGAGAGGGGGTTTCCTTTTCGTGGTTTTCCTCTGGGAAGTTGCCGAACGGTGAAGAAGAAGTGAAAAGGGAGGAGGGCCGAGAAAATCAAGAGAGAAAGAAGGAGAACCGAGAGAGAGGAAAAAGGAGAGCTGTGAGAGAGAGCTTGTGGGAGAGAAAATCAGAAACAGAGACGGATGCTAATTTGCTTCAATCGGCCACCTCGACTGCTATCATCGATCTTACCTTCTTCAAACCCCCAGCGCCGCTCCTAGTAATTCTGAATTGGGGTTCCTCAGCGCTGAAAGCCTAACCATATACTGAACCTTTGCATACAAGTTCGGCATCATCATCTGTCTTTAGGTTACAAGAGGTAAAATATTTTACCTCATCTCCTTTAATTTCATGCGAAGTTTTCTTTTGTCGAAGGTTAATATATGTGCTAATTGGGTGTTTGTATAAAATCCAAATTGAGTGTGAGAACCTTCCTCAACATCCGAGAGGATTTGGAGTTTTTCTTTTCACTCTATGAATCAACCGGATGAGTCCGAAGGTGGGGGTCTGATAGAAAAGGGTTGAGAATTCATCCTTTTGCTCACACCCCTGCATCCAAAAGGAGGTTGGTTCGAAGGAAAAGAGAGAAGCTCCTGGATCCTCTTGATTCACTGAGAACCCGGCTTCTCACATCCAATCCAAAGGAAGCTAGGGAAATCGGCATTCACACTGACAAGAGAGAGGGGTGCCTAACCCCTTCCCTCTCCCCCAGATAGGCCTTGTCCTGACTGATTAGTATGGAGTCATTGTTAATCCTAAAGGATTTATAAAATTTAAATACGGTAGGCCCATCACTCCCAGTTACACATTCTGATGGGTGGTGACTCCATTTACTTGGCCATGAAGTGAACCGCCGGATATTTCCTGACGTTCACAATGAGGAATTGGTCTGCAGTTGCCCTCACTTCCTCTAGGAAGCCTAGAGTTCAAGTAACTTGGACTCTGCCGATGGAGGGTTTTGTTAAGCTGAACATTGACGGAAGTAGTCAGGGTAACCTAGGACCGTATGGGACCGGTGGTGTAATGAGAGATGAGAACAACAACATCATTGCCTTTTTTTCGGGACCAGTGAGAATAGGAGAGTCTATGAGGGCTGAACTCCTAGCTGCGGCATAGGGGGTACAGATTGCTTATCAACTTGGAGTGCAAAACTTAATAATTGAAGGGGACTCCAATTTATCAAAAAAAAAAAAAAAGTTGAAGGAGACTCCAAGGTGGTAGTAGGATGGTTGGCTGACCCGGGTACTGTCACTTGGAACTTTAAGGATATCTTAAAAAAGATCAAATGGCTTTTGAGGGGCATGACAGTTAGAGTTCAGTGGTTGGGTAGATCGGCTAATGCCTTGGCTGATTATCTTGCTAAACGAGGGGCTACTCGGGTTTCTTTGTATTGGGCTTCTCTGTAATTTTCTTTTTCCTTTGTTTTGTTCTTTAACTGAAGGGTTGATGGTTTCTTCCATCTCCCCTCCTTAAAGGGGAGGTAGCATCTCGTGCCTCTCCCTAAATTGTATTGTCTTGGGCTTTGATTTAATAAATCTGACAATTCACTGATAAAAAAAAGGGACCAAATGTTTTGGGCTGTATTTGTAAGATTTTTGTTTTTTGTTGTCCTCACGGAGAGAGTCTCTGGAGTGCTGTAACTAATTCTTATTAATTTAATGAATTCCTGTTATTGATTAAGAAAATCATTTCTTACTGTTTCCACCCATGTCCTTATTGGTCTACCCCTTGCCCTTCTATCCTATATAACTTTCAATAATATATATGATTGTAGTTTTTAAAATAATTGAAGCTTCTCTTTCTTAATAAAGTTGTCATATTTCTTGCAGTTAGGTCCCTTGTCTTAGTATGAGTATTCTTGATGATAATGACTTTAACTTGGAGTTGATTTGATTATGTCATATATGAATATCGGTTAAAGTATACAAGTGGTATAATTGCTATTACTATCTAATTATATGGTGTCTATAGGGTGAAAGCTGGTGTAAAGTCATTTGTCTAATCTTTAAGAATTTATAAGTTTTCTTTTAATGTTTTCTGTCAACTTTTAGAAAATAAGAAAAACTCTTATGATTTACGATTTGATTTGATTTGATTCAAACCCCCAATGCTATTTATAATATGATTTCGATTTTCAAAATATTTATTGGCTACTTGTTGATATTGTGTTTGTCAAAATACTATTATCTTTTTATTTTCTGTTTTCTAGTAAAATATCTACAAATAAAAGTAATTTAATTCATTTTAATAAGTTTTGGTATTGCACACTCTTGTTCTTTGTCTTAGTTTGAAATTTGGATGGAATAGATACTTTATTTCTCCTCTTACCTTTTATTTTTATTTTCACAGATGAGAGTGAAGAAGCAGAAGCATCATCGTAGAAGTGTAAGGTTCTATACTGCATGTTTTGGCTTTCGAGAACCCTTCAAGATACTTTGTGATGGAACTTTCATCCATCACCTCCTTGTCAATAAAACTAAGTCAGCCAATGATGCCCTTTCTAATATCCTTGGTTCCCCAGTCAAGCTCTACACAACAAGGTTGCCTTTGGTTCTTCCGCTATTTTAGTTCCTCTTTTGCTTTTATTCTGTATGTAAAACACTATGGTAACTTATTTTTGGTTCAAATGAACCTGCTCTTTGCATTTATAGATGTATTCTTGCAGAGTTGAAAAGTCTTGGAGACTCCTATTCTGAAACTCTTCAAGCAGCTCGTAATCTCTTCATGGCAAGGTTAGTTTCTTCTCTTTATTCTCCTTACCAAGTTATAGTGTGTTTGTTTTTGTCTGGTATCTTTCTGTCTTTGAAGACCTTTTTGCTTTTGGGATTTTTTTTTTTGAGTTATAAAGATCAATGAGATTATGTTAATAAAGGGGAGAAATTACAAACGAAAGCATGTCATTATGGACCCCAAGAAAAGAAGGTCAATAGTCCATTGATGCCATAGAATTTGTTGTGTTTTATGCACAATATGTCTCATAACCATTGGGCAAGGATCCAACAGATGCTGAATCTCATTTACTTGTTTTTTTTTTGTTTTTATTTGTTTTTATCAGTGATCGTATTTGCTTGTTTGGAAACTTCGATGCACCCCTCCCAATACCTTCCCCCCAGCTAATGGCATTTTCAGTATCTCCTACTAGGAGAAAAAACTCCAAGAGACCATGACACTAAGGCCAAAATGGATAGCAGTCATTTCTTGCTTTTGCTTTCTAATAAAATGTCTACTTTCCTCACAAATGGGCCTACTATATACTCATAGCATTGGGGTTCAAGCCCAAAGGGTGCCAATGAACTAGCATTGAAGTCTGATCCATTGGATGAAAGGTAGTTGTTGAATCACTATTTTGGTGGATATTGTGTGGTCTTAGTAATCAAAATCATTTTAAGTGAAGTTGCTTGTCCCTTAGGATTAGGAAGGTGCTCCCTACCATTATAGAAAATAATCAAGGAGATTTTGTAAGGGAAAGCAAATAACAGATCAAAATTTTATGGCAAATGAGAGTGTTGAGGACTTCAAGAGATCAAAGAAGAAGGGTGTGGTTTGTAAATTGGACCTGGAAAAGGCGTATGATTTTGTAGACTGGTCTTTCTTGTTGGAGGTGATGACTAATTTTGGGTTTGGAGATAGATGGTGTAGGTGGGTGATGGGTTGTATTCGGACTTGCCATTACTTTATTTTGGCGAACAGGATTGTAGAGGACTTCTTTCTAGCTTTGAGACGAATCAGACAATGTGACCCTCTATCTCCTTTTCTATTTACCTTGGTGTAGGTACATGGTGGTCACTTAGACCATCAGAGCACAAAAGGTGCTAAACCTGACATAAACGCTTACAATAAGTTCATAACCTGACACATATTTGCGATGAACTTATGACTCGAAACAGGTTGCGATGAGCTTTAGATTCACACGGACTTGCGACGAGTTTAAAGCCATCGCATAACCGCGACGAGTGCAAACTCATTGCAGAACGCAAGCGAATAAAAGGAGCACATGCGTCATTAGTAACGCGCACGACGCGATTCCGTGTGGACCTAAGAAGGATGAGTAAGCTAAATAGTGCTGTCACCCACGCCACATTGGTTTAAAAGGGTCACGAAAGGAAGTAGCACACGTGTATTATGAGAATCTTCAGACGAAAGGAAAGTTCGTCCTTGAGATATTTCATAGGACACGTGGTGAAACCCTAATAGTGTTCCTTGACAACTGACACCGAATCTAAGATTCCCTTTCCTAATGGGAATCAAACACTTTTGGCTCCTTCCTTTTGGACCTCGGGATTTCTCTCTATAAAGAGGGGTCCAACTCATAACTGGGAATCATTCTACCACCTCATTTGCCCTAGCCTTTAGCCTACCTCCTACCTCTCGACTTTCCTTTATCCTTCAAGGAGACCCCCGTATATACCCTGACCACCTCACTCTCACCTAGTTGTAGAAGTATTTTGTAAGTTGATCTGTAGAGTAGATTCTAGGAACCTAATTAGGGCTTGGAGAGTTGGAAGGGAGAATGTGTCTCTTTCTCACTTACAGTTTGTAGATTCTCTTTTTTGAAGGTAGAGACCTGAATTAGATTAGGAGTTTGAAACTCATTATATAACCTTTTGAGCAAATGTCAAATCTTAATGTAAATTTTGAGAAAAGTTGTATTGGGGGGGGGTTAATTTGGGGGAAGGGGAGACCATGGAGTGTGTTGCTATTTTGGGATGTGCAGTGTCCAATTGGCCCTTAAGTTACCTTGGTTTGCCTTTGGGTGATAATCCTTAGAGAGAAGGTTTCTAGAATCCAGTAGTGGAAAGGTTTGAGAAGAGACTGGCCTTTTGGAAGAAAAAAATATTTGTCACCTGGAGGGAGAATCACCTTGATTAGGTATGTCTTAGCCAACTTTCCTATGTACTTTTTTTCGGTGTTTAAGATTCTGGCAAGGAGGGGGGGTCTAGGTATAGGGAATATAAGGAAGAGGAATTTAGCCTTCTTAGGGAAATGGTTGTGGCGGTTCTCGCTGGAAAAAGAAAAGTTGTGGGTTAAGATAGTGGGTAATATTCATGGACTTGCAGAGAATAGATGGGATTCTGATATTCTGGCGAGGACTAAAAGGACATTTCCTTGGAAAGCAATCCAAGCTATGTTGCCTCTTTTTCTTCCCTGGATCAGCTATGATTTGCACTCTACCCATCTTATAATTTTGGRAACATGTTTGGGTTGGGGATTCTCCTTTAAAAGAACAGTTCCCAACCTTATTTGCCATTTCTACCTTCAAGGATAAACCAATTTCTACTTTCCTTGTACTTTCTGACTCTTCTTTGGGGTTTGGTTGGAATTCGGGACCGAGAAGAGAGATCAGAGACACAAAATTAGATAGTACCTTGTCACTCCTATCCATCCTCGAAGGAGTGTTCCTGGAACCAACAAAGGTAGACAACAGAACTTGGACCCTCTCCTTCTGGTACCTTCTCTTGTGCCTCTTTTTTTCATGCCTTAACACACTGGTTGTTCCTTTTGGTCTGTCCTTTCCTGTTAAGGAGGTGTGGTCTTAACCTATTCCTTTCAAGGTGGGAAGCTTCTGTTGGGAGGCCTTCCTGGAAAGAGTTAACACAGGGGATCTTCTTCTTCTTCAAAAAAGGCCCAATAGATGTTTGTGTCTTCATTGGTGTGTCCTCTGCAAAGCTACAGGTGAGTTTGGGTTTCACTTACTAATTTCTTGTCAATTTGCAAACTTTATTTGGGAATGGTTCACTTCTTTATTTGGGTGTAGGTGGAACTCTCCAATGGATGTGCAAAGCTTGTTTACTTCCTCTCCTTCTAGTTGTCCAACTAAAAGAGCAAAGATTATGTGGAGATGTGTTAGGGCTGCAATATGTTGGTCTATTTGGGAAGAAAGAAACTTGAGAATCTTTTTGTAAAAGGAAAGAACTGTGGAAGCGGCGATAGAAGTGATTCATGCAAGAGTAGTTCATTGGCTGAAAACATTGGACTTATTTGTGGACTTCTCAGTTGATGATTTGTCTAGGAATTGGAAGGAAATTGCAGATTCAGCCCCAGCCAAGAGGGTCTCAAGTTCTTGTTCGACCCCTCCACCTATTGGCTTTACCAAGCTGAATTTTGATGGCAGCAACATGGGCAATCCTGGGCCCTTCGGAATAGGGAGAGTCTTGAGGGATGAGAAAGGGAAAGTGATGGCTACGTTTTCTGGCCCAATTGGAATAGGGGACTCATTGAGGGCTGAGATTTTAGCATCTCTGGAAGGGATTCAAATATTTTTTAGCTTTAGTGGCATTTATGGGGAGTTAAGTTATTTTATCTCCCATTGGATGTTTTCTTAACATTTAATCAATTAATGAAATCTCTGTTATTGATAAAGAAATATTCTTTTTATGCGTTACTGATAAAAAAAGGCAAGATAAAGATTAATCTTTCCTTGATTATGAATAATAACAAAAAGCTCAAGTTTACCCTCGTTTTTTTTGATCAATTAGTTTACCTTCAATGTTCAATCTCATGCCCTACTCAACAAACTCCTTTTAATTGAGCCACTCAAGTTTGGTCCCAATCTGATTTTAAGTACACTTGGCATTTGATAAAACTGAAGTCTGACATCTGAAAAATAGAAAAGTTATTATCACAGCTATGGTCACTGCAAAATGAACTTGCTTTTCTGCTTTTCAGAGCCTCCAAAAACAATATTCTGTTTTCTGAACAGTTGTCATTATGAGTGACTAAAACACGTCCGAATGCATTCCACACATGGGTTACCTTTTTACCAAAAAAGACCTTATCACTTTTCAGAGGTAAGGTTATGCTGACTTAAATGAGACCCAATATCTGAAAAACAACATTTTCGGAGATCCGACCCTATTAAAGCATTACCAAACACGTTATGGTTTACTTCCCAATAGGAGTATTCTTTGCAAAGCTGATGGGGAAACAGGTTACCACATTATGGTTACTTGTCCAGTTACTAAGACTGTTTGGGAATGGGTGTTTTCCCTTTTTGGGTGTACTTGGAATCCCCCTGTGAGTGTGCAATGCTTGTTCTCTCCCTCATTCTTTAGATGGCCTAAGGAAAGGGGGAAGGTTATGTGGAGAAGCATTAGGGCTGCAGTGTGCTGGTCAATATGGGAAGAAAGAAACTCACAAATTTTTTCAGGTAAGGAAAGAACCACAAAAAACCTAATAGACTTGATACATTCAAGGGTAGCTCACACTCTGAATTCTCTATGGCAGACTTGTTGAGAAAGTGGAAAGAGGTAGCTACTGCTGCTCTTTGTAAGAGGACCTATAGACCCTCTTGGACCCCCCTCCCGCTGGATTCATAAAACTGAATTTTGATGGATGTAGCTTAAGGAATCCAGGGCCTTCTGGGATAGGGGGTGTGTTCAGGAATGAGGAGGGGCATATTATTGCCATGTTCTCTGGGCCAATTGGAGAGGGTGACTCTCTTAGGGCCAAAATTCTAGCAGTTCTTGAAGGAATCCAAGGAGCAAGAGAATTAAGCATCAAATGCTTAGTTATTGAGGGGGGACTCGGAGATGGTGATTAGGTGGCTGAAAGGAGACATCAGTGGCTTGTGGAACTACAGCAATGAGAAGAAAAAATTTAATTGGCTGAGTAAGGACTTAGAGGTGAAATATAGCTGGGTGAAGAGAAGTGCTAACTCAATGGCTGATGGGTTAGCTAAGCAAGGGGTGGCTAAGGATTTTTTGTTTTAGGCTAATTTTTAGTTTCTTCTTTGTCCTTTTGATGTTGGAGAGTTAAGATAGTTTACCTCCCCTTCTCTGTAATTAAATTTCACAAGTATTATTCATTAATAAAGCTTTCTGTTATTGATAAAAAAAAGCATTATCAAACACCACAAAAAACATACAATGATGCTACCAGTTGTACTTTAATACCACGGGTCCTGTTCAAAGGAAACACATGTTTAGTAGATCTTGATGATCAAAACTGTTCAAAATTCATGTTTTCCTTTCAATATATACTTGTATATGTATGCCCTTTAATTTATATACTTGTTTTTTTTTGTATTTTTACTATGTTTCAAAAAGAAAAGAAAATCCACTTGAAACTAAACAGGCTCCCATCAAGGGAAAAAGACAAATTAGAGTCAAGTTTTCTCACCCAACTACTTACAGATGATGTAATAATAGGATGAGATTGGATTTATGCCTGGAACATAAGAAGAATTTGCATTTACCTTGTTTGTTTAGGAGACTTTTTTTTTCAACCTTTTCCCTCTAACTATTACTGCATTTCCATGTTTAGATGTGATCATGAGAGGAGAAAGAGTGCTGTAGGATGCATTGAGGAGGTTGTTGGAGAAAATAATGCTGAACACTTCTTTATTGCTACTCAAGACACCAGTATTCGGGAAAAGTTTCGGGAGGTTAGCATTCTTCTTCTATTGCCTCTCAATCATTTTTGAATTAAGGTAAGGAATATTCATTAATTATAAAACACACGTATACAAGAAGATATTGTACAATGGGATACACAGATCTGCTTCTGTTTGTATCTGTATTGATCTGTGTACAAATTATTGAAAACCAAAATTGAGTTATATACTGCTCTAGAAAATTCATTATAAACCAGATTCCAGGATATATTCTGACCTCCTAAGATAGCAATTAGCAACTCTCTTCATTGCTGGCTTGATTTGGAATAACCTAGAGTTCCTCTCATTTGAAATGTTCCATATGGACCGACCATTGTGGTTGGGGCACTGTTCCAAATCACCTCTTTATGAAGAGTTGGGAGAATGCCAATCACCTTCTTTTATATTGCTCCTATGCCTCCAGAATGTGGCAACTAGCTTTCCAGTTTGGAAAACTTTGGGTGGCACCAGCTGAAGTGGTTGATTTGTTCAAAGTAGAGGTGATGGACTGCAGCACTCGGACACAGAAGCTTTTATGGCAACCTATGCATGGGGCTGTGGTGTGAAAGAAATGTGAGTCTTTGAAGAGAAAAGTAGGGATAGAGGAGGTTTTTGAAAGGCCATTAACACGGGGAGCTCCAATTTTAGCAACTGGAGGAAGGGTCTTCAACTAATCAGCTCCATATGTGTTTGTATCTAATCTTCTTTATCAGGAGCATCCTACAAAGCCATTAAGAAGATAGTTGAAATTATACAACTAGTTATACTCAATAACATGTTTGCCAAAGGGAAGAGTGTTCCACTCCTTATTTCTAGCCTTCAACAACTATAGTTTTTTTGCAGAATCTATAACCTTTCCACCTGAACTCCATTTCATCCTCAACCCACCATTTTTTTTTCTTCTTTTGAAGAATCAGAATAAACATTTTAATTAAAAGAAAAAAGATTCATACAACCCGAGGGGTGTCAAGATAACATCCAACTGCAGCCTTAAACTTATATAGCCAACACTACAAGAGACAAATTAAGAGACAACTGATCAAGATTACAAGTCTGTAACTCAAGAAAATTCCAAAAGTTCTCTCCCAACACTGCTCTATTAGTCTGATGAAATTCTGGATGCACCAGAATCCAATAGGACACCAAATTTTCAACCATAGCTATTATCCTTCCAATGTTCTTCTGTTTGTTCTCAAATAATCTTCTATTTTTCTCATTCCATATAACCCAGCAGACTGCAAAAGGGGTGCAACTCCACCAGTGATTTAAAAGGTGTGCCTCAGGCGCGCCTAGGCGCACAGGCGAGGCGCATTTCAGGGTAGGCGCCTTGCCCAGGTCCTAGAAGCAGCCCATTCAAAAGGCGCACGCCTGGTGCACCTTGCGCCTTAGCCTAGGCGTGCACCTTTCGAAAATTTGCCGCCTTTTCCTTTTTTTTTGAGTCTGGCGGCTGGGGCATGGCACAAAGGCGGCTCGTATAATTAGGAATTTAATATGCCACATTAGCTACTTGAAGTAATGTAATTGAGAAAAAAAGAGATTGTGGGTTTTATATGCTTGAAAATGTTTTATATGTTTGATTTCATTTTTAAATTCTCATTTGAATATGCTTTACATATTATGTTTATATTTTTAATTGGTTTTTTAAAACATTTATTTTAAAACTTAAGTTTATATTTTTATTAATATTATGTTTTATAATTTTTTTTCATTTTTTTCATTTTTTAGCTTTTTTTAATTGTGCGCCTTGCCTCAAAAAGGCGCGTGCCTCGCCTTGCGCCTTGTGCCTTGCGCCTTGCACTTTTAAAACACTGAATTCCACATGATCCTTGCTTTTTTACAACCATTAAATCTTGGCCAAGAAGAGAACAGCTCTGCTGTAGTTGAAGGATGAAACATGCTCATTCCTAAGAGAAAAGAAAAAAATCTCCACATGAAATGGGCAATCCTTCAAGAGTAGAACAAGTGGAAGACTGTCTCTTCATCCAAACAGCAAAGATAGCAGAAGCTTGCAATGCAAAAACCTCCGCATGAAATGGGCAATCGTGCAAGAGTAGAACAAGTGGAAGACTGTCTCCTCATCCGAACAGCAAAGATAACAGAAGCTTGCAATGCAAAAACCTCTACTCTTCAGGTATGTCTGAAGTTAAAATGTTATCCAAGGACACTAACCAGGCAAAAGCTTCCACTCTAGGGGGGATAGGGTTCTCCCACACTCCTTCCACTTGATCAGAAACCAGCTGCTCCCTTACCAGTGCCATGTAGAAAGATTTCACAGTGAATCTTCCATTTTTGCACTCTTTCCACCACAGACCGTCCCTAGAAGAGAGAAATATTAGTTTGTTGCAAATTTTCTAACAACAGTAGACATTCTTCAATTTCTTGATCTCTTAATTTTTTTTGATGAATGAAGATAATTTATTAATTCAGAAAAAAAGCAGTACAGGAAACCCTAAAGAGGCACGAGCTGTTACCTTTTCAGAAAAGTATTACATCAAAATAAAACAGAATTAGCCATAAATAAAATTACAAAGCAGCCCAAAATAACTGCTCCCTTGTAGCCCCCTGCTTAGCTAACCCATCTGCTAAGGTGTTTGCTGATCTTCCCACCCAAAGAGAGGTAACAGTCATATTTCTTGTAAGCCAGTTGACTTTTCCTTAATAAATCTCTGTGTTGCCAAATTGCTCAAGCTGGGTCTGTCAGCCATCCCACAACAATTTGAATCTCCTTCAACTACTTAGTGCCGAACTCCTAATTGTTCTGCAATCTGAATACCTTGTACCACCGCTAAAATCTCAGCACTATTAGAGTCTCCTATTCCCATGGGGCCTGAAAACAAGGCTAATATGTTGCTCTCCGTATCTCTCAGCACCTCTCCTATCCCCGATGGGCCTGGGTTTCCTTGGCTGCTGCCATCAAAGTTCAGCTTTACCCATCCTTCAGGCAGAGGGGTCCACACTACAGATTCCCTGTCCGTCCTTGTATGGCTGTTAGCCACCAATATCCAATTTCTCCAAATTTCATCAAAGGAAAAGGTATGAAAGAAGTCCAATGTTCTCAACTAGTTGATGGCCCTAGTCAAGATACAATCCTTAACAGCTTGAATGCTTCTATCTTTTTCCTTGAATATCCATGCATTCCTTTCTTCCCAAATTGTCCACAATGTGGCTGTTCTAATACATCTCCACATCATTTTCCCTTTTTTTGTAGGCCACACAAAAAAGGAAGGATCGAACAGTTGGCTTAAGTCTGTGAACAGATTCCACCTACACCCAAACAAAGAAAAAATCCAACTCCAAATAGCTCTAGACAAGGAACAAGATACAAGTCGGTGGGAGCAATCCTCACCACTAGCCCTACAAAGCACACACCAGTTAGGGGACAAACACATGAAAGGCCTTTTCTTCTGCAAGCATTCCAAGGTATTAATCTTTCTATAAAACACCTCCCAGCAGAAAATAACAATTTTAGGTGGAACAGGTCTAGACCAAATCTCCTTGGTTGGAAATGCCCACTGACTCAGGGAAGAGCAAGGAGACTTAAAAAAGGAAGCACAAGAGAAGTAACCTTTTTGATGAAGGGACCATAATCTCACATCCACACTAAGAGGGTCGAAAAAGACACTGTCAAAGAAGGGACAACAGATCTGAAACATTGTTAAGTTCATCATCCCTCTAACCTCTCTAAAAGCCATAATCCCAACTTAAGGATGAGGGTGAAAAAGGAGAAGGTAGAAAATGAGAGATAGCTTTTTCCTTGTAAAGGGAAATGGAATAGAGGGACGGGATTTGGTCCTTTAGAGCAACAAGATCCACCCAAGTGTCTTCCCAAAATAAAATAGAGTTATCAGAATTGACATCATACCTAACAATGTTGAGAAATTCAGAGAGGATACTTAGGATTGCTTTCCAAGGAGATGCCAACGTTGCTTGTCGTGATACACCCACGTTCCATCCATTTTCTAGTTTGCCATGTATGCTCGCTATCATTTCAATCCACAACCTCTCCCTTTCTTTAGGCCACCTCTACAACCATTTTCCCAAGAGGGCTTTATTCTTGAGAGTTAACCTTCCTAACCCAAGTCCACCTTCCTCTTTGCTCCTATAGACTATTTCCCAATTAATTAAATGATCTTTCTTTTCCTCCCTTGGCTCTAGAGAAAATTTCTCATTAATCTCTCCAGCTTCTTAGCCTCCCTCCTAAAAATAGATAAGAAATAGATCGGTAGGTTCGCTAAGGTGGCTCTCAATAAAGTCACTCTACCCCCTATAGAAATATAGTTCTTTTCCAAGCAACTAATCTTTTCTCAAACTTTTCCAAAACTGGGTTCCAAAAACTACTCTCTTTTGGGTTAGCCCCTAGAGGGAGACCTAGGTACTGCAAGGGCCACGAAGAGACATGACAACCTAGACAATCTGCCATAGATTGAATAATCTCCTCATTCATATTGACACCTACCACACAACTCTTATCCATGTTTATCTTCAAATTGGAGGCCTTGTCAAAATGTTGTAACAATGCTTTAAGGTTCCTCACTTTTTGCCCGTCACCCCCTTCACAAAATATTATGATATCATCAGCAAACTATAGATGATGGGTTACTTGGGCATTGTTCCTTCTTATCCTCCAACCACTCACTTTTTCCCTATTTGCCTTAGAGATTAATCTACTGAAAACATCTGCAACTAAGGTGAAAAGAAACAGAGAGAGTGGGCCAGCTTGTCTAAGGCTTCTACAAGCTGGGAAGAAGTCTTTGACCACCCCATTAACCAAGACTGAGTAATGGCAAGAACTAATACAACCCTTTACCTAGTTGCACCATCTATCTCCAAGGCCACAATACCCAAGGACCTCTAGTAAAAAACTCCAATCCACAAGATCATAGGCCTTCTCTAAGTCTATCTTACACAAGACCTTGATTCCCCGACTTTCTCATGTTCTCCACACACTCATTTGCTATTAAGATCTGATTTGTTATTTGCCTTGCACAAAGGCACCTTGTGCTTGACTAATGATGGATGGTAGTACTACTTAGATTCTCATGGACAACACTTTAGCCAAGATTTTATAAATGCTAGTTACCAGACTAATCAACCTATAATCCTTAGGGTCCTTTCCATCCATTTTCTTTGGGATTAGGGCTAAGAAGGTTGCATTAACTCCAGGGCTTACCTTTTTTTATATGCAAATTCCTGAAATACCCCAACAAGATCTTCTTTAACCACATTCCAACAATCCTGATAAAAAGCCATTGTCAAGCTATCTGGACCAGGTGCTTTGGATCTAAACATTGAAAACACTGTCTGTCTGATCTCTTATTCACTAAAATCCCTTTCTAACAAGTTTACTTGTTCTTTAGATATCCCAGTCCAATCCAAATCTTCCAATGTTGGCCTATTATTCAAAGGTTTCCTATAGATTGATTTGAAATGATCCACAAACAACCTTGCTATCTCATCTCGATTTGTTACTTTTTCCCCATTCACCTCTAACTTGGCCACGAAATTTTTTCTTCTCCTCCCATTATTAGCCAGCGCATGGAAAAATTTTGTGTTCCCATCCCCTTCCTTAATTCATTTATGTCTTGACTTTTGCTTCCACGACATTTCCTCTCTTAGAAGGATCTCTTCTAAATCCTTCTTTAGGTTTCTTCTCAAAACCCTTTCTTGCTCACTCATCATCCTTGGGCTTCTTTGGAATCTAATTCCTCGATCTTAGACAACAACTTAATTTTTTGCTCCTCTATTCTTCCAAATTGTTGCCTGTTCCTCTCCTTGATTTTGGATCTCAACCTCTTCAGCTTTTTGTGGAATCTCACTCCCTTCCATTTCACCCCTCTTAACTCTTCTCTCCATCAATCCCCAATCAGATGCACAAAATCTGGGTGAGTTAACCACATATTCTCAAATCTAAAAGGCTGTGGACAAGAGGCTATTGTTTCAGGACTTAACTGAATAGGACAGTGATCATAAGTGACTCTGGGTAATGCTCTAGCCATCAAGTTCCTCCAGTGACTCTCCCATTCTTCATTAAAGAGGAATCTACCTAATTTCGAACAAAGAGGGTTTTCTTGGAAATTAGACCAAGTAAAGTTGGCTTGTAAGAGAGGTAAATCCTTTAGACCACAATTACTAATAAATTCATTAAACTTTCTTATGCTAGTAGTAATTGTTCTTTGGGGGTTGTTAGTTTCATTATAGAACCTAATTACGTTGAAATCCCTCCCAAGACACCAAGGACCCTCCCATAAGCCTTGTAATCCATACAATTCTTCCCACATCTCATTCCTCTCTCTATAAGTGTTTGGCCCATAGACATTTATTAGAACCCAAGTAAATCCATCCCCCACATTCCTGACCTTTAAAGACACAGAGAATCTCCCTATTTGTTCCTTCATTGATTCTACAACATCCTCCCTCCATAATGTTACTAAACCTCCAAAGGCTCCCCAAGAAGGGGACGATGTCCAACAAACTCCTCTTGATCTCCATACACTTCTAACCCACCTTTTATCCATTTGTGCCAACTTGGTTTCCTGTATAAAAACTATGTCCGGTTTCTCTCTTCTTAGTAAGTCTTTAATAGCCCTTCTCTTTCTTTCACTTCTCAGTCCTCTCACATTCTAGCTGATGATTTTCATTGAAAACTTCTTTTCAAAAAATCCCTTCCCAAAAGATTCCACCTTACAACAGAATCTTTCTTCTTTCCCCTCTCCTACTAAATTCAACGTCACCCTCAATATCTGAAATCAATCTCTCCACTCCTGATCTATTTTCTTTTTTCTTTTATTGTTACCCTCGGTCTTCCTAGATGATGCATTTGCTTTAGCCTCCCCTTCCCCCAACTTGGGACTTCTGTGGTAGTCCTTCTCTTGAGAGATTCCTGCTTTCTCCCTTTGATCTAGTTCCTCCTCCTCTTTATACTCCTCCAACAACTCACAGATCATCTCCCATATTCTCTCTATGTCCTCTTGTCTCTCTCTAGGGGCCACTTCTTCCTCTCTCAATTCACTCTCAGAACTTCCATTCTCTCCTCTTCCCTGCAACTGGAACTTCCACTCGGGATGATGGAGTATCCGTTACAAGCACAGAAGGCACATTAGTAACCAAAACCGAATGGACATTCATACCTGTATTGTTGGGGATCAATGGGCCATCATTCAAGGGAGGGGTATGCACATAAGAAGAAAGGCCTAAATCCGTTCCCTGAGATTGAATTTGCCTTAGAGAGTTTATAGTAGGATTCAATACCTTGTCGGCTTTAACAGTTGAACTATTCTTCCCGTGCTTCCTTTCTTCTGGTATTACATTACAGACCCAAGTATTAAAATTTTTCCTTGACCTCATATCCTGTTTTTCCTGAGCTACTGGATTGACTTCCTTTACGAGTGTAGGCAGCACCTGAACCTCAGCTTTTGTCGGACGATCCAATACATTCACATTGTCTTCGTCAACTCTTTGCGAATCATCTTCTTCTTTATTCTCTTTAAAAAGTACCTCTGTACTCAAGCTATCTTCATCAAAAACGTTCTTCAAGCTGCTCAGATCAATGCTCCCTAGGCTCACTCTGTAGTCTGAATCAGTATCGCTGAAATGTTCCTCCTCAGAGCACTCATGTTGCTTCTGCTTTTCAAGATCACTTCGCCTGATGCTCCTCGTATTGCGTTTCTCTGGTGACAACCTGCTTGATTTTTCTGATGCAACCCACTGTAAGGAGTTCCCAGGATTGGCGATCTTCGTTGTTCGTTGTTTTCGGCCTGTTGAGCTCAATGAAGAGGAAGATAGATGGTGTTTACCATCTATCGACTCCATTCCCCTGGTCACGTGACCTTTTAAAACCCATGTGGTCCCCTTTGATGGGCTGATAAAATTCGGCCCATATAATGTTTTAACAAATTGCCCCCTGTCCCGCCTTAGATAGGCACACAAAGGTTGGCCCACTATTAATTTTGTCCCTTCTATTATTATGTGGCCCAGTTTTTAAGACCTGGGGCCCATCTTTTTGGGAAGGCCCATTCACAATTATCTGGCCTGGATTGGGTAGCGAGTGGGCCTTATTTATTTTAAATGGACCCAACATTTTTGCTCCCCTACTCTCTTCTCCCTTCTCATCTTTTCTCAGCCGAACAGGTGCATTTAATGAAGTAGCTTGAACGCCATTTGTTACTGCTAATGCATATGTCCTGTCAGATATCCATCTAATGCCTTGTTGATCACATTTGTGACTTTCCATCTTCAGCCAAGCTTTCGAATTTTCAAAAGCTTGCTTTCCCTCTTTTGTATAACTGTATCTTCCTTGTAGCTTGATCAACCCCTTACTGCCACATAAGGTTTTTTCAACCTTACCATCTTCCTCCCTACGAGCTTCCTTCCACATTTCAGCTTCAATGGAGGAAGTCAACCAGACTGCCATGAAAGCTCCTTTCAACTCTCAGGTTCACTTTCCTTGGAATCTCCTCAGGCTTGACACCATTTAGTAAAATTGCTACAGACCTTAGATCTCCTCAAAAGACACCAACCAGTCTTGCTCCACACAATGTTGCGATGGCTTCTGCTACTTCATTGTTCCACAGATGGAAAGGTACACCCACCACGCGCACTTTTACTCCATCCATTACTGGGGAATCCTTCGAGTTTGATGAAGGAGACCACCTGAACATGTTCACCGACCCCAGTTTATCTTGCAAACTTACTGTCTCAACTTCTGGCTTATTATCCAGAGGATCTTGCAGAGCTTTGCACCCCTCAAAAGGAGTTAATACATATGTGGTCGTCATCCTTAGCTGTTTTGTCACCAAATCAGCAATCTCCTCCCAGTTTCTACCTGGTTTATCGACTTCAACAATCAGTTTATTGGACCACTCTCCTGTTGCCTCCGATGTCAATAATGCTGCTCTATTACCATCTTGCACTAAGGTAGGGGCCATTCTGTTGGGAATCTCAAGGTTCACTACTGTCTTCAGGGGATCCTCTCTTACCTTCTTTTCCGAACCTTTGTCTTGTTTCATCTTCATTCTAGACATAAAGTCTCTCAGAGCCTTGACTAATTCTATCCACCCTTGACTCTTCCTTCTGGAAAGCAGACCATCTGCTTTCTAGCATTATCATACTGCTCTGAAAGTGCTATGAAGAATACTTTGTGGTTCTTCCTGCTTTCCGCCACATACCTCCTTCCCACCTCTGTTAGAAGTTCTTTCCAGCATCTATCCTTTCCCTTTGCACTTGCTGCAACTACAAAATCTATGAACCATTCTACCACATTCAGTCCTACCAACAGCACTGTAGCCAGCTTATCTTCCCTGATTTTCAAACTGATCTGCCCTCTGATTCTTAGTTCTTCTAGCAGAAAGTTCTTCGCCTCCACCTTGAGGTACTTTCTCCATCGATTGGCCTCCACAAAGTTCTCAATGTTACTTTGCTTTTCTGAATTAAATTTTAATGGTTTCTTTTTAGGCAATCCAGGTCCAGGGTTCAAACTATACTAGTATACCCGGGGCCTATAGGAACAGGACATTCAGTGAGGACTGAGATCCTCTCCTTACTTTCAGGAGTGGAGTTTGCCACATCTTTGGAATGCTGATTGTTGGAACTTGGAGATTCTTGATCTCTTAATGGCCTCCTAAACTTTGGTCTGATGGGCTCCTTGGTCTCTCCTCACCTTAAAACATTGATCTACCCTCACCTGCTGCTCTGAATTCTGAAAGTCTATAAAGCCTTGGATGGACCTCCCTCAATTTCCCAATCCCACCCCATTTGTCTTCCCAAAATTTCTCCCTTGACCCCTTGCCCACCTTGAAACTAACCGAAGCTTTGAACTCTTGGTTAAAATTCAATATCCCATTCCACAAACAACCCATAGGAGTTTGAAACTTCCCTTGATTCCCTTGCAAACCTCACTACCTCATATTTCTCGGCTATCACCCTCCTCCATAAAGAATCCTTTTCTCTATCCAGCACAAACCTCCATAGCCACTTTCCCAAGAGAGCCTTGTTAAACAGCCTTACCCTTCTAAACCCCAAACCCCCTTTTCCTTTTGGTCTGTAAACCTTGTTCCAATTCACCAAGTGGAACTTCTTTGGGCCCCCAATTCTTTCCCAAAGGAAATCTCTATGAAGTTTTTCAATCTTGTTGGCCACCTTCCTTGAAATCTTTAAGAGTGACAAATAGTATGTTGGTAAGCTTGAGAGGACACTTCTAATGAGAGTTATTCTGCCCCCAAAAAACAAGTATCTTGCTTTCCATTTCTCTAGTCTTTTTTTCCACCCTTTCTAGCACTGGCCTCCATACCCCTACTTCAGAAATTTTGGTTCCCAATGGGAGACTCAAAAATAGGAAAGGTAACTCTCTTATCTGATATTCCAACACAGCAACACACTGTTCCTGCATCTCTCTTCCTATTTCACCCACTCCAATTTGTAGATTCTTGGACAAATTAATTTTCAGACCTGTTAACATCTCAAAGTTTGCCAGTAAAGCCCTTAAACTCAACACTTGGTTCACTGAAACATCTAAAAAGAGAGGGTGTCATCCACATACTGAAGATGAGAAATGTAGGGCCCCTCCAAACCCACTCTAGAACTTTCAGCCCAGCCCAGTTGAGCACCCTTCACCATAAGCAGATCATAGTTTTCAAGGCGCGAAGGCGAGGCTAGGCGATAGGGGGTGCCTTGTCGCCTAGTCGCCTAGGCGGGCACCTAGGTGTCACCTAGGCGATGGATTTTTTTAAGTAAAAACATGTACCCTATGGTAGTTCCCTAGGTTCCATAATCATATTTCCTTGATAAATATCCATAATTTTCATAAGAAAAGTATAAACTTCATGTTAAAGTATGGAAAATCAATATATTCCAAAATATTTATGATAAGAAAAAGAAGAAAGAAAAGAAAATTAAAGAAATATAGGGGCTGAACCCCTATTTCTGTTACAGGAAAAGAAGAAAAGAAAAGGTGGAATATATAAACACACAAAATTAGTAAAGAAAAATAAGAAAATGTGTTGATTGGACAACATTTTATGTTCTTCCTTGCTTATTGGTTCTGGTTTTGAAGTCTTTGAAGGTTCAATACAACATTTAGCAATGTTTGTGCTGATTAAACCCTAACAAATAAGAAAATAATAAAAAGAAATTAGTATATAAACACACAAAATGAATACTTTAGTTTAAAAAAAGTCTATTTTATAATTATAACCTCAAAAAAATCTAAGAATATAAAAGTTTATTATAATACACTATAGAAAACTACTTGGCAATTAGGCAAGGTGAGCCTCCAAGGGCGCCTTGTCGCCTAGGCGTCACCTTGACAACTATGAAGCAGATTCAACACCCCCATAACCAGAACAAAAAGCAAAGGGGAAATTGGATTTCTCTGCCGCAAACCTTTGGATCTTGCATTTTCTTCACAAACTTTCGGTGTAGCAGCCACATGTTTTTGAACCTAAAGGGACTTGGTCCTACACTAGTTCCCTCTTAGGCCAGTCTAATAGGGCAATGGTCTGAGGTGTGTTTAGGTAAGGCTCTAGATACCATCCACCTCAACCCTACCTCTCCATCTAAGGAATCGAGAATCTGTCTAATTTGGAGTATAGGGGTTCATCTTGAAAGATACTCCTCTAAGTCTTGGTAAGTCTTTAGGTACCATCCACCTTGACCCTACCTGAGTATTATTTTGGGAGGATGTATGGTTGATACCTTGTCTGATTATAAACTATAACTTGTGTCGAGTTTTGTCACCTTTTCTTATTCCCAGGCAAATTGGGACTTTGGTTTTAGACTGGGATTGAGGGACAGTGAGTGCAAAAGCCCTCATTCAATTGGACAACCTTGATCTTGCTTTTCTGGACCAATTAGTGGAGGCCAATAGAGTTTGGTTTCCTGCTCCAAATGGTGTGTTCACTTGTGCTTCCTTTTTCAATGCCCTTTTGTTGCCTATTACCTTGGGGAGAATTTCCTGGTGAAGGAGATTTGGAGTAAGCCTATCCCTCCCAAAATCCAAGCTTTGTGTTGGGAAGTCTATCTTGGAAAGGTAAACACTTGTCATATGCTTCAAGAGAAAAGGCCAAACAAATGCCTCTCGCCTCATATGTGCTTCCTTTGCTTTGCAAGCAGTGAATCCTTACCACATTTATTGCTATTTTGCTTCTTTGTGCTTTGTATTTGGGAATGTTGCTGTTCTTTGTTTGGTTGCAATTGGTATCCCCCTACAGGATGTTGCTAGCCTCTTCAGTCCAAGCTTCCTAAGACAACCAAAAAAGAGAGGAAGAATTATGTGGAAGGCAGTAAGGGCAGTAGTGGTGTGAACTATTTGGGAGGAAAGGAATGGAAGGATCTTCAATGAGAATAGTAGTAGATCAAAAGAGCAACTCTTTGAGGCCATAAAAATCAAAGCTGTGCGTTAGCTAAAGAGACTTGATATTTTCCAAGGCTATTCGGTGGATGATATGCTAAGGACATGGAATAAAGTGGCTCATAATAATACAGAAAAGGAAAAGCTGTTTATGGAGTAGAAACCCCAGACAGTTTACAGAATTAAATTATATTTTGATGACAGCTCCATGGGAAGTTCCGGTATGGCAGGTATTATAGGTGTCTTTAGAGATGGTGCAGTTAGGGTGTCGGCCATGTTTTTGGGGCCTTTAGGATTAGGTGACTCATTAAAGGTCGTGAAGGGATGGGAGATCCATCATATGGATAGCCAAACCCTGCAGGAGGGTTGGCTGAAATTTCAAAAATTTCCCATCCGGGAATCGTATTCTCAATTTAGAAAACTGCATTTTCAAGGTTCGTTCTTGTAACCAAACTGGACCAAATCTGAAACCAAGATTAGGGAGAGGTATACCTGATACGGAATCCACGCAAAATTGCTCCTCCCAACGCAGGTGTTCACGCCCTAAGAGTGTACCAAATCCTCCCTCCACTGAAGATGACACAACTTAGGATGAGGCATGATCAACATATAGTTTTTCACCAAGAACCTTTGATTCTTCAGCAGAATCGAATGGGGTGGTGATCACATCTTCAGAATTGTTTCTTCTAGCAAGAAACAATATCAAGATCAAATCTTGATTAGTTCCAAGAAATGGAGATCGAATAGGGTAGGGCGGCAAGAGCAGGGAGAGAAAGAACTGAAGGCAGAAATAATCAAACTGAATTGTCTTCTATGTTGTTTATTTTTCAGATCCGCCCTACTCTTTATTTATAGCCTCAAAGAGATGATCTCCTAATCTAATTAGGAGTTTCTTGATCCAAATCTTTATTTGGATTTGAACTCTTTAATTGATAAGGATAATCCCTTATCTTATCTGCAGATCAGGATTAGCTTTTCCTAATCAAATTAGGAGTTCCGTGATCCAAATCTCTATTTGGATCTGGACTCTTTAAGTGGATAAGAGTTATCCTCTTATCCTTGTCTGTTAATCCATACCCAGATTCGCCCCTATTTAATTAATCCAATTAGCCTAGTTCAAAATGGGCTTTAGGCCCATTAAGTTTTCAGGCTCACTTCCTTTTAATGCTGGCTAGCTTGGCTCTCTTTGTATGGCGTGAGACCCTATCATTGATCTCCACATCAGCCACATGGGTTCAGCCTAACCTCTGTTACAAGGCCTGGCCGAATTCACTACTGAATACAGTGAACCCCTGAGTCCATCACCATGGGCTTTTAACGGGCCCAACATTTACACTAAATGGTTAATGTCTCATTGGAGGGCTGAAACCAATATATTGTACCATTCAGTTTTCACCTCTGAATTAATTAATAAGATTTCTTTGCTGATTAACAAAACACCATCTGTACCCTTCTCTGAAGATTTCATTCAAGGTTTGTTGAGTGAAAAGAAGGGTTTTGTGAAGTTCTGAGCATAGTTTTCAAGGCGCCAAGGCAAGGCTACTCGCCTGGGTAGTGGATTTTTTTTTAAGTAAAATCATGTATCCTTGGGTAGTACCCTAGGTTCCATAATCATATTTCCTGAATAAATATCCATAGTTTTCATAATAAAAATATAAACTTCATGTTAAAGTATAGAAAATCAACATGTTCCAACATATTCAAGAGAAGAAAAAGAAGAAAGAAGAAAATTCGAAAAATATAGGGGCTGAACCCCTATTTCTGTTATAGGAAAAATATAGAAAGAGAAGAAGAAGAAGAAATTAGTATAAACAGGTATCGGATCTGATAAGGAGTTGGGATATGTTAGGTCTTTCAAAGCTGGTTAGAAGTGTGGTGGGCTATCCCTGCAGCTGTAATCAGTTCCATATGGGTGGAGAGAAACAGAAGAATCTTTCAAAATAAGGAAAAAGAGGTGGACTGTCTTGTGTCTTGTGCAGTGGGAAAATTAGTGTCTTGGACTGCAGGCTTGAAAGGTTTCCATCCTAGGGGCTTGGGGTCTCAGTTAAGGTCTATTAGTATATTTGAGTTGTAATGTAAGCTGAGAGGTTGTTCTCAGCCTTTGCTCCCTCCTGGGAGCTTCTTTGTATGGTTATGATTTCAGTCAATAAATTTACCTTACCTTTTTCAAAAAAAAAGAAGAAATTAGTATATAAAAACACAAAATTAGTAAAGAAAAAGAAGAAAATGTGTTGATTGGACAACATTTTATGTTCTTTCTTACTTATTGGTTCAGGTTTTGAAGTCTTTGAGGGTTTAATACAGCATTTAGCAATGTTTGTGTTGATTAAACCCTAACAAATAAGAAAATAACAAAAAGAAATTAGTATATAAACACACAAAATGAATATTTTAGTTTAAAAAAATGTCTATTTTATAATTTCTTTTTTGATCAATAACACAATTCATTAAATATCACAATAATTACAGGGAGGAAGACAAAACTTTCTTATCTTCCAATTACAACATGGGCCCCAAGAGAAGAAACAAGAGAGAAATGTCTATTTCATAATTATAACCTTAGAAAATTAAGAATATAAAAGTTTGTTATAACACGCTATAGAAAACTGCTTGGCGATTAGGCAAGGTGAGACTCCAAGAGCGCCTTGTCGCCTAGGCGTTGCCTTGACAACTATGGTTCTGAGAGTGGTAGGTTTGATTTTGTAAGGGTTGTAAAGTGTTGATTGTTGAATTAAAAGAGTATAGGCAGATGAAATTTGGAGAGATGTGAAGTTTGCTTGAGGTCATATATGAAATTATTTTGTCTCAATTTTTTTCGAGTAGGTGGAAGTTTCGGTATAAGGTTGTTATGGTATGATGAGAAATTTGGAAAAGGTGTAAGGTGGAGTTCTTGTCGCTTTTATCTTCATGAGGTTGTTTGGTTTGGTGTGTCGAAATCAATGAAGTCTATCATTGGGGGTCTAGCTTCATTTGGGTATTTCTTGTTCCTAATTTTTAGGTCTGGTGGGTTTTCTCTTGCTCGTCTTTTCCGTTTTTTTTTTTTTTGTTTTTTGGTCCTTGCTTGTCTTTTCCTTATCTAAGTGATTTATCACCTGAGCTTGTTCCTTCTTTTTATCTCAATGGAGTTTCTTTTTACTATAGACACACACATTCATGGGTTATTCATAAGGGAAATAGTCAACGTATGAGGGATTATAGTTTGAACAAGGATACCAACAAGGTGATTGCTGGGAAAAAATAGCGTGTAGTTTGTTAACCAGAAAAGTAGTTCAGTGATGACTATATATTTTCTATATATTTATGTATATTATATATATTATGTATATTATAAATTAATAAATATGCATTATATATAAATAATATTTATAATATATTATATATTATTTAAAATATAATATTATATATATTTATAATTTTTTATTATATATTTATATATTTTTACAATAAATATTATAAAAACTAAAAAATCGAAAAACGATGAACCGAGCTGACGGTTAACCGGTTTGTGAACCAAACCGGTACTCCCCATGTGCCTAGGCAATGTTTGGAAACATTGGAGTATGTTTCTTGTGCAAGGTTTTATAAACCACATATATGATTTTTATTATAACGTCAAAGTCCAATAAATTTTGGTTTAACCATAAACAATTTGTATTGATAAAACAAGCATAAAGAATGTGTCATTTACAATTCTTATGACAGATTCGTGTCATTAAATATTTAGTAATATTTCTGCTATATCCAATGAGAAAAGTACGTTTCAGCTGTACAAACTATTATGCCAGTTTTTTTATTATTATTTTTGTGGTGCCATCTTTCCACAATTACCTTACATTTGCGTTGCCTAAAATGTTAGGGTTGTGTATATCTTCTACACCCCTCTCGGTAAGTCAAACAATTGGTTTGTATCTATTAATAATGCATAAATTTGTATATTTTACAATGGTTACTAACTTACTATAGAGGTCTTGTAATTCTTTTATATAGGGGGTTTGTCTCTATCACCTTATATATTGATACACATCTTCCTTACCTATCTGAAAAGATAGGGGGTTCATTTCAAGCAATGTTTTAAAACGTGGAGGCGTGACGCGAGGCGTGACGCGAGGCGTTCCACTACCTAGAGGCGTGAGGTGTAGTTCAGAACGCAAGAGGTGTAAGCCTCTCGAACACAAGGAGGCGTAAGCCTCCTCAAGAGGAGGGGGGTTAGGAGGAGGAAGGGGGGTATCACTTTTTCTTTATTTTTAATAAAAAGCTTTTATATTAAGAAGAATAAAGATGCATAGCATTAGATGAAAGGGGGGGTGTTGACGCGGAGGCGAGCGAGTGAATCATAGGGGCAGGGGGCAAACCACATTCTTTCCCCTTATCTTTTCTTCCCTTCCCTTCCCTTCCCTTTCCTTTCCTTTTCTTTCCTTTCCATTTTTTTCTTCTCTTTATTTTTCTTTCCCTTCCCTTTCTTTTCCTTTCCTTTTTTTTCCTTTTTCTTTTTTTTTCTGCCTTTTTATATAAGATGTGCATGAGGCGCATGAGGCATACACCTCTAGCATGCCTTGTAAAAAAAGCACACGAGGCGTACGGCTCAGAGGTGTCAGCGCCTCTGGCATATGCCTCAAGACGTTTTGGGAGCGCCTCGCCTAGAGGCGTACCTCCAGGTCCTCCCACACCTTTTAAAACACTGATTTCAAGTCTCTACTGCTAGAGATGTGGAAATTTTTAAACACTATATTTTAATGGCTTTGAATCGAGTGCCTCTCACTGAGAGGTGGTTTCACAATTACCATGCAAGGGATGGTTGTGAATTTATTGAGCTAAGGAAATTTAGATAATCAGTTGATACCTCAAATCTGTATAAAGCATAGTTGTTAAACCAAGGTTGTGCTGCCACATTGATATATAATATATGTCATTTTATCATTTGATTGCAGGTGCCAGGTGTTCCTGTGATATTTGGTTTGAGAAACTCCTTGTTCCTTGAGCCTCCGTCAGCATTCCAACGCCAATTCGTTAAATCTACAGAAGAGGAACGCTTACATATGACAGAAATGGAATATAAGATGATAAAAAAGAAGGAAAAGAACAAATTAGAGGCCAAAGTTGCAACAGATTCCCCTGATGCACATGAAGGTTTAGTAGATCAAGTTGTAGTGCCAGAGACTGTAAATCTCAGAAAAGTTAGAAGAAAAACACTTGGTGTAACAGATAAAGCTAAATTTAAGAGAAAGAAAGCAAAGGTTAGACTCTGTTTTCACATCATCCTTTTTTATGTGGTTGTCTTATAATGTTCCTTAACATGGTCAGATGGTTTTTCTTTGTTCCATGCTTTCTGGGGAGAAGCATGCTAAAATGTTGGAAATCTTGCTTGCTAGTCTCGAATCATATGCATTGTTGTTGGAAATTGCATAGATGATCTAGGATGTTCAATAACTTTTTTTTTTTACAAAATGTCCTTAACTGATAACTTCCTATTCCATTTGTATATAGGTTTAGTTTAGGTGTGGACATTGTTCAATTGTTCAACACGGTCCATCCAAATTCCAACAACTTGAATATTAAATACTAATTGCTGAAGCCATAATAATAAATACTAATTGGTAACACGTTATTAGTTCGACCAGATCTGATTTCCTTCCTGAATTAAAAGAAAAAGAGAAGATGTTGATAAAAAAAAACGGGAAAAAGAGAGAGAGAAAAGGAAGGAATGGTTCGAATGGTCTTTGAGAGGGAAAAGTCACCCTCTCTTAGCCGACCATAATATATATAAATAATAGGTTTGTAACATTTAAGTACAAAGACCTTTCTGCCCCTCTTTATGTATGGGATACTCTACTGACTTCAGACATAATAGACAAAACTCTTTTTTTTTTTTGATGAATATTGACAAAACTCTTTTAAGGTCTGATGTTTTCTTTTTGGCCAGTTTTTTTGTTGGTTTTGGCCCGTCTCTCTCTCTATACATGCTTCTGCTTACAGTTATAGTGCCTGTTTGGGAGGGTTTTTGAGACATGGCTTTCCACGTTTTGAGCTAGGCCCCACACGAAACTCATAAAAGCTGTATTTGTTGAAAATCCAGAAGGCCAATATTGGCATTCCACACGCAACAAATGCAATTGTAAACTGAAGCTATTCCAGGTAGCTTGTTCGGAACATAGGTGCTCAGCAACCATGACTCAATCAATGCAACGCACCTCCAATGCAGAAGCCGTCCTAAAGAGGCTCATAAGACCGTCTATGATACTTTTCTTTATTTTTTGTAGTTTTCTTAGTTTTTGATAGATTTTTTTCCTAAATTATGTTAAATTTAAGAGTGGAATATATATTATTTTATTTTATTTCAATGAGTTTGGATCGGATTAGGTCCAATCCGACCTATTTGCATTTGAATTGGATTGGATTGGACCTTCTTATTTCCAGATTTGGATTGAGTTGGGCTTGGTCCATTTGTCAGTGGTTATTAATTGAATCAGATTGGGTTGGACCAAAACTCGTCCAATTGACACCCCTTGTAATATATGGTGTGCAATTCTGCCTTGCAAGATGTTTCTCTCTAATGAAGTGATGATCTACCTCAATATGCTTGGTATGATTGTGTTGGACAGGGTTATAAGCTATACTAATTGCAAGTTGGCAAACGTATAAGCTCATTGGTCCTTTGGTAGTAAAGCCCAACTCTCCAAGTTAAGTTTTAAGCCACAGTTTTTTTTTTTTTTTTCTCTTGAGAATTAGTATAGTATCATTTATATTGGCCAAAATGCATGTACACAGGGATTATACAATCATTGCCCATGCATCTCTATACCCCCAAATCCTGCTTTAAAGAAAGGCTGTAATTTCTATTTTTAAACAAATTGTTTACAGCAAGCCAAGGAAATATTTTCCCAAGATTTTCTAAATCACTGTTTGTGGAGCTACTTTTATTCTTGAAGATCCTTGCATTTCATTCCTTCCATATGCACAAAAAAACCGCTGTAGGAGTGATGTTCCATGCCAATTTATCCCATTTAATTAGACTTTCAACTCTCCAATCTTTCACAAAATCCACTATGGATTTTGGGAAGCAGCTTTTAACCTCAAACAGGTTCCCATTTTTTTATCATACCTCAAAATTAAATCTGCAATGTAGTAGTAGATCATTTATTGATTCAATTTTCCCCTCACAGAGAACAGAGTTTGTAGAATCCAACAATATACCCTTGCTTACCAAATTGTCCCGAGTTAAAATTCTGTTCAAGTAGGCAGTCCATTCAAAGAGTACCTGTGTGGGGAAATTCTTGGACCAACCAATTTTAACCTGGATTATCCAGTCTTCTGATCTAGAGATAAAGTTATAAAAGGATTTAGCTGAGAGGTTTCCAGATTTTTCCCACTCCCAAGTTATATTATTTCTCTGATGTCCATTTGAGTGCTATACAGTCTGTGCAGCATTTCCTCCAATGAATCTACTTAACAATCATTCAGATTTCCTCTAAATTGAGGAACCCGTACCCCATTTCCATTCTCCATCTGCATACAATCCACAGATAGATGATACTATTGATTATCTAGATCTTCTCATTCATTCAACTCTCTATCTTGATGTCTAACTGTCTGTGCAGCATTTCCTCCAATGAATCTACTTAACAATCATTCAGATTTCCTCTAAATTGAGGAACCTGTACCCCATTTCCATTTTCCATCTGCATACAATCCACAGATAGATGATACTATTGATTATCTAGATCTTCTCATTCATTCAACTCTCTATCTTGATGTCTAACTGTCATCTTATTAATTTATTGAGACGACTTTAGTGACATTTATAGATAGTGAAAAATTTCTTGGAGGCAGGAGTTTACTCCTGAGTCTTGACAGTTGGGGTCACTCATAGGTAAACAAATGAATAATTGCACGAAAAAGCATTAACACACTAGTTGAAAAAGATAAAAGAATGACATTTGTGCAACTTCTCTGTTTGCAGACCATATGACATTGATTGTGGTTTAGTCAATATGTTATGCACGATATACACATGAATACACGATCATAAAATAATAACTACAAGTATGTGTGATTTCTGGCCGGACTGAGGTGGGTGGAGAATTGTTTAACGCTCAATAGAGAAGTGTTTATGCAGAATCACTTATATTTTGTGTAATATCTGCGCCATTTTAATGATATTGACTGTCTTTTAACAATCTTTCATGATTGACTACAACTTGTATCATTTGTTGTGCTAGTACTTGTTTGTATTGTGATTGTTGTCCATCATATCATTTCGTTGCTATTTTTGTTTTTCTATTTTTCCGATGGTCACCTGTCCAAATATGTATTATTTTTCCTCCTTGCACAGGCTCCAAATCCACTTTCATGTAAGAAGAAAAAGATTCGTGACCAACCATCTCTTTCTTCTAATCAGGTGAGTTTTATTCAATGTTTATTTTCTAATGTTGCAGCATTTGGAATTAATATTTTTTTGGTAGGTCCTTTGATCTTAATAATCCAATACAAATAACTTGAGGGCCACCCTACAATATTGTCATATGGAATGTCCTATCTTTTACTGGGCATCATGATGCAGGATGCCAGTAGAAATCACTAATTGCAAATTTAGTCGAATTTCTTGTGAAGGGAAAGAGGAGGAAGATGAAGATTTCAGCAGTAGGGAAGAAAAGAGAAGGAGAAAAGAGTAGGAAGTCAACCAAGATTCTTAGATTAACCCTAGCCGCCAACCCCTCATTATATTTATACTTAACTTAAAGGATGAGATATTACAAGGATGCCCTYAGTAGGGTGGCTACTAATGTAGCTGAACAGTCACAACTTAAAAACGTAAACTAATGGGCCTAAAGTTCAACAACTTCCTAACTAAATAACTTAAATTAAGAATAAAAACAACTAGGCCCAACTCAACACTCCCCCTCAAGTTGGGAGTAAATATCACACATTCCCAACTTGCGTAGATCATGTTCTAGCTTGTTCTTTGCAACACCTTTTGTGAGAACATCAGCGAGCTACAGATAAGAAGAAATGTATGGAAGACAAACTTCTCCAGAAGTTACCCTTTCTCTGATAAAATGTCTATCTACTTCAATGTGCTTAGTTCGGTCATGCTGGACTGGGTTATGGGCAATGTTAATTGCTACCTGGTTATCGCAGTACAACATCATAGGTTCTTCTACCTGTACACCAATTTCTTCTAATAGGGAATGAACCCAAACAAGTTCTGAAACTCCATGTGCCATGGCCCTGTATTCAGTTTCAACACTTGATCTTGCTACCACTGCTTGTTTCTTACTCTTCCATGAGACAAGGTTACCCTCAATAAGGGTGCACACTCCTGAAGTTGATCTCCTATCATTAAGGCATCTTGCCCAATCTGCATTCGTATAAGCCTCTAGTTTCAACTGTCCATGATCAGTAAACAATATGCCTCTGCCCGGGTGTCCCTTTAGATAAGCAAGAATCCTGTCAATTGCTTCTCAATGCTGGACTCGTGGAGCATGCATGTATTGACTTACCACACTTACTGCATAGGAAATGTCTGGTCTTGTCATACACAAGTATAGCAACTGACCCACAAGTCTCTGATATCTCCCAATGTCCTTTATTGGCTCACCTTCTGGTGCATTGATTCTATGGTTCTGATCAATAGGGGTATTGATTGCCTTCGTTCCAAGCTTCCCTGCCTCTTGAAGAAGATCCAAGACATACTTCCTTTGAGAGATAAAAATTCC
>NW_010729237.1:246313-280072 GCF_000365185.1 Nelumbo nucifera | reverse complement strand
TGCAGCCATGCTAGACATTAACTAAGTTCGCCCTGCAAGGGAAGGTCTATGGGGTGTGGGTGTGTGTGTGTGTGTGTGTGTGCACCCGCGCGCGCACAAGGTGGTTGACCACCCCTCCTCAGAGAGTACTTTAAGCTTTTGGAGGTCTGCCAGAAGGATACATCACTTTTCCGAAAAATCATACCAGCAATATTTACGATAATGCCACTCAACATAAGCCCATCAAGCGTAGGTAAGGTTAAGACTGTGTTAGACCGTGACAGGCTCCCCCACTCAATCCGTTGTCTTCCCAACAACAGCTCCTTGGTGAAAGGGCATTTGTCCCGCGCCATCCACGTGTGTTCCAGTTTAGTTGCATTGTTGCCGTAGTCAGGGCCGCCTGGTGAACTAGGGTCTCGCCTATGTTGGTATCCATGTAAGGGGATTGAACCATTTCACCTGGCTTGCCTGGACTTCACCGGCTGTGTTGGGGTTACTCAAACCACGCAATAGCTGTCGCCTGTGTATATTTGGCCCTCAAAGATGTGTGTGTGTGTGTTGCTTCACAGAGGTTTGCCCCATGTTCTCTTTACCTAAAGGCTCGACTAACTTCTTGGTAGTTTTTTGGTGGTGCTACTGAACACGATGTGAGGTCTTCACTTGTTGTTGGCGTTGCTTCCTGGGAACCCTTTCACCATGTTGGCTTGCGGACTTCACCTCTCTGTGTTCAGGTTCCTCAAATCTAGCCATGGCTTATGTGCTTTCGGCCTTCGAAACTACACTTCGCCTGGCTGGTCCGAGCTACCTTCTTCGCTTTGAGGGGGTCCTGTTGTTTTTGCCTCAAGGATCTTGATTGCATTGTGTGAGTGGTGGCAACTTTTACCCATGATGTTGCCAAACATGTACCCACCTATGTGATGTGTTGTTAACGCTATAAATGTTCCACCTTGATGTGTTGAGCATGTCTTCCGATGCAATGCTGGTGCTGTGCCGCCATGCTCCAACAACGAGTGTACACACATTTCTAACATTCCAATATTGTAGCTTCAATCGAGGACCCTTTTTCATGCAAAGCTTCCACCTTAGTGATATTCCTTGACCAACTGTTGACACCAACTAATTTCACTGTTATCCCCACCTTAGTAGTGCCTTGGACAAGCTATAGAACTGGCTCATACATCTTGAAATCAAGGTGTAGGCGCACCACCCACACCTCACCAAAATGAATAGTGACTGATGTCCATGAGGAAGCATCGCACGCCCCCACTCAAACCACCGCAATATACCTTCTAAGGAATGGCCAATGCGTCTGACCCTACATGACCCTGATGCTTGATGCTTGCTTGAACCAAAGTGGAGTGCCAAGGGACTGCACTCCACGATGTGGTGGCTCTTTAGATGACTACTGCTCTAGATTGATTGGCTTGTTCGCTCTGGTACCAACTATGGCAGTAGTCATCTAAAGAGCCACCACATCGTGGAGTGCAGTCCCTTGGCACTCCACTTTGGTTCAAGCAAGCATCAAGCATCAGGGTCATGTAGGCTTTGGCTAATGGCTCTGATAAACTATCACGGGGTTAGCTTTGGCAGAGGAAGAAACTTGTGTTGTGTCTAGGCCATGGGTGGCTAGGACAAGTCTTTTGTGTTTAAGGGCCATGTGTCAGCCCATTGAATGGCTCCACCAAGGTCAATGGCACTGGATCATTATGTCACGATGCATGGAGCGGGCATTGTGTTCGCTCTTACCAGTCCATGGGAGGCGCCTCTTATGTGCCAAAGGGGGAATGTGCTGATGATGTGTGTAGGCAACCGCTGGGTCATGAACACACCCGTGTGCCAAGGGCAACGGGTGTAGGGACATGCTGAGGCCAAGCTCACGTGCAAAGCCTCCCCTTCATGTGCATTGCACAGTGCCAGTCCATGCACTGTCCCCATGAGTGTGTGTGCCCATTAGGAAGTAGCCATGCTAACCATTAACCAGGACCACCCCGCAAGGGATGTTGGGTCTATAGAGTGCCAAGGGTAGGCACCCAAGGAGGTCGACCACCCCTCCTTAGAGAGTACATTAAGCTTTTGGAGGTCTTCTAGATGGATGCATCACTTTTTTGAAAAATCATACCGGCAACATTTACGACAATGCCACTCAACGTAAACCCACCAAGCATAGGTAAGTCTAGTCTGTGTTAGACCGTGACAATGTGATCTGTTGTGATGCCACATGGCATACATCATTGCATAACCTTCTATTGCCACACAACCATACAACATGCAATTAGGTGACCTTTTTTCTCAAGACAACTGTGAAGAATTGGAAATCTTAGATAGGAATTTTTAAAATTTTTATTCTCATGAACAACTGCGAAAACCAGTTTTTGCTTCTGGAAAAACTTTTTGTCCTCCACTAAATTGGAGCTTAAACTAATTTGTTTCAGATTCAAAACAAATAAAATAAATGTTACCTGATGCACAAATCCAAGCACAAGTGCAGCTGGTCACTACGGTGTTATGCTCTATTTCCACCTTTCTCTCGATCCTGGCAAGCAGCTAAGTGGCATAGCTGTGGTCCAAATGGATGCTCTGTACAATATGCAACTGGCTGCCCAACAAATTGAGCAAAAAACCTCCTAGTGTGAAGATCGCTACCAACGGTGATTGTCTCACAAGTTCCAGAAGTTCAATTAATTGTAAATAATTGAGCTGAATATTATTTTTCTCTATGGCTGAATTTCAGTGGAGTGTAGTGAGTTGAGACTATCCCAACTGGAGTCTTAAATAGACTCTCAAAGCTTCTCAAGCTTGCCTAGTTTGATTTCTACAGAGAAAGGGAAAACTGCTAAATGCAATTCTCCTAAGCTGGTAAGGAATATCTCTCTACAATTAGAGAGACATCCAATCAACCTGAACATCAATCTCTCTACAGTTCGATTCCTAAATGAAATTTTCCTAGGACTTCTTGACAAAATAGACATCCAATCAACCTGAACATCAACGATATCTAGTTCAAAAACTACTTAATCCTTGATCTAGCAGGGTCTATGTTTTTCTTCCCCTGATCTGCATAATATCTCAATGCCAATTTGCCATGCCTTTGGGAGCATGATCCTTGCCTTTTATCTTAGTTTTTGTGAGAGCTCATTAGGTTGAATATGGAGGCACTAGGTATGGACTGGTTTGCATATTAATTTTCCAATGTTTTACCACTGATTTTGCTGTTTAAATATGTGTATGGGCATTGTGGTATTGGCTCTGATAATATTATAGATTATTATATCTTGATCACTGATAGTTGCATACTCCATGCATCCAAGATACATAACCGATTAGTGGGATATGCCTATATGGGGGAATAAAAGAAGAATTCAAAATGATCTATTCTGAAATGAGTTTGAAACAACATTCCATTTGTCAACATTGCAAAGTTTTGGAACTGATGACATGTAAACACACTCCATACAACCTAGTGGCAAGAGTCAAGGCTGCATTTTACTTTAAAGTTTTGATTATGCAAAGAAACTTGTTGATGTAGGAAGCATGGCTGCAGGATGACAAAGATGGTGGCAAGGGCCGTAGGAAGAGAAATAGGAAAAGGAGGAGGTCAGGCAAGAGCATCAACCCTAACACCACTGATAGTTAAGCAGTGGATTTAGTGATCTTCATGGTATTGGGACTAATGGTTAAACTATTACACTCAATGAACTGGTATTGCATTTCAAATATACATTCTAACTTGGGGAGATTGATACTTCTGAATTGTCAATATTTGCATTTATCAGTGGACCAGATTGATACTTGTGGTCCTTTGTGTATAAGAATTTCCAGATTTGCAACACAGGAAACTTAATAAAATTCAAATTACATTCACATACTGTTACGCATGATTTGCTTATGTATCATGGCTTGTGAAAATTGTTTTTCTTCATATGTCTGCATGCAGCTTACATGCATGTGTATATATATATATATATATATATATATAGAAGTTTTTTGTTTTTTAATTTTCATCTGTAGAAAGCTCCAATGATCATCTTGATTTAAAGGAACTTCCTTTTGTGGATCTTGATCAATAGAAATATACCACATTTATTTAGTTAATGGGACCTATTAGTTAAAACTGTGGGTTTAGTTGGAACCCTTGTTTCTTGAGGAGCCATACAATAGGACATAAAAAAAAATAAGCAAAGGGAGTGGATGACCCCTATATACATTGCAACCATCTTGCCTGATGACCTATTGGCCATGCATCTATTGCTGCTATGGGTCCTGGTTCTTATATCCCTTGAAAGCCGTCCTGTTACATGTCCTAGGAATGCCGAAGTGTATTGGTATTATATATTCAGAGGGAGGTTACTTTAGGCTGATCCTTAAGGCTTGTTGTCGATTTCTTTTTTTTTTTCAAATACAAGCACTTGAAGCTATTTATAAAATATATTTTTATATATTGAACAAGGTTCACGGGCTTTTGAGCCCAACTTTTTATTAATCAAGCTCAAATTCAAATAATTAATTGATATTACATCAAAATTCAAACTCGATTAGAATCAAATTCGAACCAAATCAAATTTCAACCCAAACTATTCAAATAGAGTGCCATTCTTTGCAGCGGTAGTTGAGTTATGCAATTGATACATGTAGAGAATAAAATCCTTCCAATAATAAATGATTGGTTAGTAAAGAAGTTGGCCCAATCCACTTTTTCCACGACTCCAAATTTAGCATGGTCCCACCTAGACAGAGATGAAGTGGCATACTGGTAGGGTCACAATAATTCATTGAAGACCATGTTTACAGTTTTTTTTTTCTATTAATCCGTGTCGTAGGCTCACAAGACCGTGTTTACACTGTTTGTAAGGACCGTTTTAAGCGACTTTGTGTAATTTTTCATGGGGAATATTTCCGTACTTGTAAGGAACTGTTATTTTATACCGTGCATTGGGAAGATATTTCCTATGCAAGACTGCAAGAGACTGTTAATGGTGTGAGCACGGTCTTGTGAACATTCAAGCTGATTTCTAAAAGTGGATTCTTAACCAAGTCTCGATCTGTATCCCCTTGTTTCCTTTTATTAGTCTGTCTTCTGACTTATCAGATATTTCAATAGGGCAAAGTAGGAAAGCAGGTCTCCCTGCAGAGAGAGATGCAAATACGAGGGATTGAAACTGTATGCCTCAATAAATAAGTTGATGGCATTCGAAGGAATTTGCAATTTTGCATCAGCGACCCACATACACATCTCAACGTGCATTGGGAATCTTTTGTGTGGTGGTGTTTCCAATACACGGCTGAGATGGGCTATCGTGCGCATGTGGGGTACCTGCTTGAAAAATACATTACATTGTAGTTTTTAATAGTCATTACCACCTTATTCAATTCCCAAAGAAAGCTCATTCTGAATAGCGGATGATACAAGTGAAATATAAAGAACTCCCAAAGAAAGCAACACTTTTTCTCTCCTATGTGTTTTGGAAATAAAGACCAAGTTGGCTCATCTTCTGGGCACGTCAATTTCTGTTCTTGAAGACCCCCCCCCCCAATCTTGTAAGATTTATGCATAAGAATATCAATGCTGCCATAATAGGCAAATATTTATGCCGGAAACCAGGAGGGAGTGAATTGGTTTCAGAAAGAAACATTCATGTATTTCTGTTTCTGCAATAGTTTACAAGAAGGTAACCGTGTGTGGAGATCACGTCTGCGCACCACAAACGCCCCACATGCACATCTCAGCGTGCATTGGGAACATCTCCCGAAATTGTTAGTGGGAGATGTTCCAAATACACAGTTAGGATATGGTGTGGGGTGCCCTCTGTGAGGCGCAGATGTGAATTCCCATGCATGACCTAGATTTTGCGGAAAATGAAGAGTAAATTGATAGAAAGAACATAAGATATCATAGAAAGATGATAAAGGCAGTAACTTACTCATAGAAGCCGGCCAACGATGTCAATATTTGGGCCCCTAGCAAGTGTGGAGAACGAGGCTTGTTCTGTAGAAGCTGTGGGTGGCGTAGAAGTTGGAGATCGATATGGTCATGCAGCTCAGAGCCATCTTCTCAATCCATTTGTCAGAACTAATTAAGAACGATTCCTATTTGAAAGGGGATTGCTTTGTTTTGAGCCACAATCAACTCCCCGAGGAAGAAACTCAGGGAGATCAAGAAGAAAAGTGTAGGACGTACCCAGTTCATCCCCAACCTCTAAAGCCAACGAAAACCTTGGCCTTAATTGTCTGTATGACTTAGTTAGTTGGAGAAGGTGAGGGCAAAGACAATGACAACGACTTAATTATCTGATGTAGCAAGAAGCAATAGTTTGGGATTTACAGAAACACATTGGTTAGCTCAGATATATGATTCTGCTTTTCATAACAAACTTGGTATGATTTAGGATGATTTGTCGCAATGGTGACTGGTTTTTAGTTTGTTGGTATGCAGTCTCCACTTAAGCTTATCTTGAATACCTCATGAGAATCTCGTTTTTTTTTTGTCACTTTTCTTATATTAGTGCCATTTCCTTATATTTTTTGGACCCATATGTGCTACGTGTGGTATTTCTTGGTCAGATTCTGGTGCAAAACACATAAAGAGATAGCTTGTAGGATTGAAGTCATGGATAAGTAAAGCATTGGTTTCTTTGGCAAAGGTGCATGACATCCGTGGAGAAATAAGAGAATAAAAAATAAGGGGAATTATGGAGTCTGGATCTTCTCCTTACAGAATATTGGCAAAGGTTCATAAATCATAAATTTGATATTGTTATAAGATACAATTGTAAATACAACTTAGATAAATGGGGGTGGGGGGGATGAGGGGGATTATGGAGTCTGGATCTGCTCCTCACAGAATAGAGTAATTTATTCTTGGGAACATCTCCCGCATTTGTATGTTATTATTCAGAGAAATATTTCCAATACATGGTAGGATGTGGCTGTGAGATCGGTGTGAATTTTTTAAGGAATGAATCCCAATTTGGGATTATATTGCTTATCTATTATTGAAGTTATGAAGAATTTGACATTTAAGTTGACATTGATATTGCTCCTACAATTGCATGAGATTAAAAGATATTCCATTGGATATATAGGGGCCTGTTTTAAAATATGTACTGGTTGTTGAACCCTGCAAATACAGATTCTGAAGATCCCTGCAAATAAGTAACACACTTGTACCGGTCCTCCAATATAAAATTAGAGGACATTAATATGACCTAAGGAAGCAACTCGAGACGGGATTTTCTCAGATATGAAATTGTATCTCAGAGTTGAATTGGAACCCCATACTTTTAATGGTGCTTCCACTACTCAACGGTACAAAAATAGATAAGGGAAACACTTTTTTTCCGAGATTATCCTAACCACCTAGACTCTTTCTGCCTCTTGGATCAAGGGACAAGTGTCCCACAAGGTAGGATTAGTTGCCCTGATTTTCTCAACTACCTTGCCAAACTTTGACCATACTAAGCAAGAGTCTTGCATCAGTTTGATTATCTATAAATGGTCCAAGAAAAAGAGACTAGTCAAAGATATTTACTCATTGGTGTAGGCTATGCCATCGGCCGTAGGATTTGTCCATACACCAAGGTTATTCTAAATTGAGGGCATCTGGCCGCTCAGATCAACATGGCCTTGGCCACCGTATTTGTATGTATAAGCCGGTGATTTTGACAAGAACCACCATCTTTTATTACTCTCTAAGCTGCAGTTTATGTTAAAACCGCTGGTTGCAAACAGTTGGACCATGCCTCTTAGGTGTTGGTTTTGTGTCTTTGTGCTGGCAACCATGCATGAGCTAAGCTGCAATACCTAGGAATGGCAACGGGGCGGGGATCATATTCCTTGTTCCTGCCCCCGATTTTAAAATTAACTCCCATCCACATTCCTGATCCCCGTTAGGGATAAAATTTGTCCTCCATCCTCAATCCTCAACAGGGATGGGTTCTTCGCAGGGACCCGAATCCTCGGATTTTTTTTAGATAATAGTATTTTTTTTGAAAAATAAATTTACTTAAAATAAACAAAAAGTTTTAAATTATAAATAATGATATATATATAATCGGGGTTGGGGCAGGGCAGGGACCTCAATCCCCATCCCCGACCCTGACCTCGATTGAAGGTTCCTATTAATCCCTGTCCCCGTCCCCGCCCCTGCCCTGCCAAAACAATCCCCATCCCTGATCCCATCTGGTCTGGGAAGTTGGGTCCCCGTTGGAAATGGGAAAAATTGCCATCATCCCTAGTAGTGCCTAAGTTGGCGGATGCAAAACCACTGACTCGGGTCTATGAGGGCGGTTTTAAAGGTTAAACTGATGGCTTTGTGACCACTAGCATAACCCATTTTTCTTGTAGTGAATTAAAAGATAACGAAGTATTGAGTTAATTAATGCATGAAAAGTTGTCTTTTAAAGGACAAGGATTAGTACGGTTTTGTGACCACTAGCATAATCCATTTTTCTCATATGCATTTCACTTTTTTTTCCTTTATCATTATCATTGGGGTTTTTTTGGTATCTCACTTGTTTTTAGGATCCATCGTCTCACTTTTTTCTCATTCCAAACAATTGCATCTCAACAATCAAATACTAAAAAATGAATCATTAGGAGCCTTAAGTTTCTTGAATAGGGATAGGGAGACATGTTGCCTTCAAGACTAACACTTAATATATGAATTACAATGGTTCAAAGTAATAGACGAATGGTGGGAGACAGACCAACCCGTTGATTCATATGTTGTTAAATGTATTTGTTTTTATTCTTGGTTGACATAGTTGCTGTTAAAAAAGTAATATATGTTGTTTTTATTTTTTATTTTTTGTTTAAAGCATTTTTAAATCCTTATCTGAACAAGTTAATGCAAAAACGATGTTTATGTAAAAACTTTAATGAAAATCAGTCAACTGGAATCGTAAATGTAATAGTTAATAAGGTGTAATTTATCAAAATTCATAAGTGGGTTTTAATTAGTCAAAACTCTTTCCCTATCATATCTTTCAGTTGCTGAAGGGCCCTCCAGCAGTTTTCAATAGTCTGTTTTGGTCGGTGATGATCGGCGACCATCCTAAGTGGTCTCCGGTGGCCAGGAGAGCCGTACGAAGACCCCCCTATAATTCCCCTGTTTCACATTCATTTGGTCTAACCATGATTTGAGACCTTGCCAAAAAAAAACACCATCTTTTGAGGAGACGACAACTGGTCCAAACTGGATTTAAGGGAAAAAGAAAGGGTTTTTAGGGCAATTTTTTGCCTTGAATATCAATAAAAAATAATATTTTTATAAAATAATTAAAATAAGATAATTTTTTTGAAAAAATATCAATAAAGGGTACTGACACTGTTTTTCGTCTTCCTCCTCTACCTCTGTATTCATACAAATACACTGGATTTGAAGAAGACAGCGAGGCTTGGAGAAAGATGAGGCAGATAAGAGAGAAAGAGGAAGACGGCGGTTTTGCCCACTGACATGGGCGGATATAACGAGGAATCCTCCATGCATTAACAATGCATGGGCGGATAAGAGAAGAAAGAGAAATAAAAGGAACAATGGTTTCGCCCATGTCAGTGGACACTGTTCCTCTTCCTTCTCTTATCCGCCCAGCAAGAAGACGATGAACAGTATGCAACGATGGCTTTATAAGAGACCAAGAGCGGATAACCGATGCAGATTGAAACATTAGTGGTGACAGATGGGGAAGAGGAGGGAAAAGGGGGAAACACTGTCCAAATGACACGGAAGTAGTTGACGGGGAAGGTGAACGACACGAATCCAATATACTTCTCCTTCTCCACAACAAGGCTTTGTATTCTTTCTTGATATTTTTCAAAATAAAATTATCCTATTTTAATTATTTTATAAAATATTATTTTTTTATTGGTATTCGAGACAAAAAGTTGCCCTTACCGTACTTTGAATTATTTCGGTCAGACCCTTCCGGTTTTGTTGAACTAGTTTACGCTAACGAGCTGTTCAGCGGTTCAGCCCACATTCTAAACCTCTCTGAGTGGGTCCCATATCGAAAGTTTGAATAAACTACACCGGTTCAACTGCAGCTCAATGATAACACCATTATTTAACTCACCGGTTCATGGGTTTTTAAAAAGCTTTTTGACTCAGTTTTTACAAAGTTTTATGATAGTATTAGTTATAATGTTACAAGTTAAATTTCATATGATGTTACCATCCAGGTTGTATTGAACCATTACACTTAAACCGTCGGTTATGCCATAATTATTTGTTTTTGGGAAATTGTCTGAAATTCATCCTAAGTTTTCAGCATTTTTTTTTTTGAATTTATTATAATTTTTCAAAATGTTTAAAATTTATCATACTAATTTAACGTTAAAAAAACTAATGGATATTAATATATTATCATTTTAACCTTTATAAAATAATATAAAATATACATATATTTTTGAGTGAGATAATTTTACATGAAAATGCACCTAGGGAAGCAAGAACGAGATCAATCTGATCAACCCCTTTCAGTACTCAGTACTCAGTACTCATCCCATGAGCACTAGACCTCTCTATGTTTTGATTGCTGAGTTCAATAGAAGATACCATCTCTTGAGATACAGGTTCATCATGACTATGATTTGCAACCTCAATGGAGGGCCTTCCGTGCTCTTCTGGGGGAATAAAGATTCCATCTGTGCGGTTGGAAGTTGGACTTTGAGGTGCAGTGTTGTTGGTTATCATCAAGTCTTCAAATTGGTCATCGTCTTCTGCTCTCCTTAGAGCGTGTGAAGAGTTGTCATCACTTCTCCTGAAAGTATGCGATGAGAGGTCCTTTCTATCGAACTGTTTTGCCAAGATGGCCATTTTCTTCCACACAGAGGTATCGGGATCGACATTCTCCAACTGATGCTTATTGTCACAGTAGAAGCTGATTGCAAATACGAGGAGCGCCAAAGTTGAAGAAACTCCGGCGATGAGGAAAAGGCCCCAAAAGCTGTCCATAGTAAGACTGTTAATGTCGTCGGAAGAAACCAATGTATTGGGGTCTGGGCAATTGGCTTGCTGTCCAAACCAGGCTACCTCAATTCGTCTCATTGTATCTCCCACTGTTACGTTTAAGATTGCCCTTGAAATATCCGGTACCAAGGGCGAGCCTCTTGGGAAAACCTAGGGAAGATCAAAGGAACCAACATTGCTACATTAGCAGGAGAGAGAGTCTCGAAGAACCATTTAACCTAAAAGCGAGTTTGGATTTCTTGTCTATGAGAACTCTGCCCACATTTATCGCAATCACACATGAAGAATATATCATCATCTGTATCGTGGGTAGGCATGGGCAGAGTTCTTGTGGGCAGGAGATCMGGAGTCCCTAAAAGCTTAAGTTGTCAAGTGAGGTCTTTGAATAAGATTTTATTCTCTAAAATGCCCCTCACATAAGGGTCCATTGGACTTGAAGCACGAACAGCATAGGCCCGCCCATACCTTGTGCTAAAACTTAATTAATCAAAGTGGATTTGAAGAATCGAACACTATACCACTTTATCAAAATGGCTCTGATACCATCTCAGAGAATCATTCAACCCAAAAGCTTAAACTGTTAAGTGACATCCTTGAATATGTTTTATTGAGAGAGAGACTTACAAAACCAAATCCATCTGTTTTGTAGGTAGGTCCCACCACTGTGTATTTAGAACAGTAACTAGCAAGAAAGAGCTTGATGTAAGGAATCTCATCAAAAGCAGCAGCAAAACCACCATTACGACTCCCTTTGGATAAACCTTCATTACATTCATCTACAGACTTGTATTCCTTGAGCTTGGATTCATCAAAGTTCATCATTTTAAGGAGTCCAACCACAAACGAGCCTTCCTGGTAGCCAACACACTCACCCTTGTTTTGGAGCTCTTTTATGTCAGTTATGGTGGGTTGGAGCTTTTGGACTGTCAACATCGAAGTCAAACTTGCTGTGTAGCTTGAAGAGAGTATTAGTACCACAAAAACCCAAATGATCACAACAAATCTAGCCAAATTGCTTGCCACTCTCTCTCCTGCAGTCGATGCAAAAGTATTACATCAAAATTGAGCTGACGACATGATTTTAGAGAGTATATATATCTGTGATCAATTTACAGGATTGGGGGGCGATAAGGGGATGAGGGATGGAGTAACCCCCTTTGTGTAGCCCCATGAAGCCAGGAAAATGAAATTGGAACTTAGGCCCCATTTGGTTTACGGGAATAGGGGTCTGGAATCAGAATTGGAATGGGTTATTCCAATTCCAATTGTTTGGTTGGGTGGAATCGGAATCCCATTCTCGCTGGAATGACATTCTCCTATTTTGAGAGAATGATCATTGCCTGCCCTTTTCTTGGGAATGAAATCCCATTCCTGCTGATTTTAATTCCCAATCCCATTCCTGTCTGAACCAAATAGACTATGGGAATGGACCATTCCGATTCCAACTACGAACCAAATGGACCCTTAATTTCACTATTTCTTAATTAATTCAATACATGGAACATCCATTTGGAGCTTATATACACGATTAATGGTTCATATGAAGATATTTGAACAATCCCATATGGGATTGATCATGTATAGGCCATGATATATAGCCTTGCAATACTGTGAATTAGCATGATAATTTTCAGAAATGTTGAATCCATATGATGTGGTAGGTAAGTGGGTTATCTTGCTAGACTAAATATATGACCTTCTATGTCATCTATTTTGTAAATTAAAAGAAATAGAGAAGGAATTACTATGTGCAAAGACAAGAGTTGAGAATGAGAACCAAAAGATCATTCCAATCTGATGACTAACAGGGCCTCTAAATTCTGAATTTATTCGATGTTCAAGAAGCCAAACCACAAAACCCGTAAGGATGAAGAAAGCAGCACTTGTTATCCAAAGGTCCCTGTTCAAAGGCTTCAAGAAAATCCAGGCATTCTTTCTATCGTCCTTCTTAATAGGCACAATCATGGACACCCCAGATTCTGTATATGGTAATGTAAAGTCCACATATAGTGATCTGTTGGCTATGATAGTGGTATCTCCTACAACAGCATCATAATTCTGGTTCAACATAAGAAAGGTCGTTCTGTTAGCAAAGGGATGAAAAAATTGATCATTCAAAACAGAACTTCATTACCTGGAGAAACACTTGATATATCAAATCATTGTAATTCCCAGCACTTGCACCATTTGCCTTCTGAAAGGGAATGAACTCATAAGGAACAGCATATGGTAATTCCTCCATTACAGCCTTGAAGACATCAATGCAGTACCCAGTGACTATGGTTTCATTGGTGTCTGTGTTGTGAGAAACATTTACAAATTGACTAAATCCATCTTTCACAGGAACTCCAATTCTCAGCTTCTTCCCACTTGTGGGAATAACCCAACCTTTGGGAACAAATGTAGGATCTCCTGGCCATATGACAGTTTGGAGATTGTTCTTTGAAGTTGAATACACTTGGCTACTTGTGGCGCTCATATTTTTCAGAATTCCATTTGTTGGGGTCCATACCCCAACCTCTCTCCACCCAGTCCCTATCACATTCACTATCTGGAAAGAAGATGACTGGAGCTGCCCATCAACAAGGCGAAACTCCCCACTCAAGCCTCTAAACCCTGTCTTCAAAATTGTCTGCAGAAGTTTTGGTCCTATTTTCGATATTCCTAGTGTTGAAAGATCGGTGGAGTTATCAGTACTCTGAACCTGCTGGTAGGAAAGATTTGCACCCCCAACATTCTCTGCTGCCATTGCCAGTGCCCAGACTGAATCATAAGCCAACAGCCCATAAATGTCTAGGTCAGCTCTTTGGGTATTGGGATTATCCTGTTGGAACTTCCTTCTCCATCTAATTTTGAAGCTCTCAAGTTCTTTGGATTTTGGTACATATGGCTTCACACCCAGAACACCTTGCATGGAGTTAATGATAGAAGGATCCATGGAGGTTAGGAGATTAGTTAACCCATCTGTGATGATCCACACATATCCTGCAGTCATCATCTGAGCCTCTTTTGCCTTCAGAAAGAGGCGACTTCCAAGAGAGGCTGACATATGCACAATGAATACTCTAGTTTGCATAGTCTGCAGCTTATAAAGCTCTTGAAGAATTTGATCATCAGAGGCCAAGGGAGGAATGACGCTCCTGTAAGGGACACGAGTATCGATTTCTTGCAAGGCATCGGTCAAGTAAGGTATGATTCCATTCCCAAAGTCGCTGTCTTCATAGACTGGAACAGCTTCCCTCCATCCAAAAGCTTGGACAATGGCAGCTATGGCTTTGGCTTGAGTAGAGTCATTCAGGCATGCCCGAACAAAATAAGGAGTTTTAATTGAAGAAAGGGAAGGGCTCGTTGCAGAGAAAGAGACAATGGGCACTTGGGTTTTGTTTCCAAGATCAACCACAAAGTTGGCCTGTGAAGATGTTTCTGGCCCTATGATGGCTTGCACTTGTGTGTTCTTTAGTAGATCCAGAGCTGTGTTTGAAGATTCAAAAAGCAAATTTAGAATTATTTCCACCTTTACCCTCACCAAGCAATTAATTTCCTGTTCATGTGGCAAGTTCCAAACACAACGAATTGTTGGAAAGAGTACAAATACAAGTATCTATACTGCAAATAAAGGTTTAGAAATACAAAATATAACGCTTTAAACTGTACAATATTTGTATTTGTACTCCCTCCAAACTGAGCCTTAGTTGCATTACAGAAGGTTACCAAGAGATCATGATCCCTGGCGGAAAATGATAAATTGAAAACTACTAATAAGGCTCAGTTTGGAAGGAGTATAAATGCAAATATGTAGAGTACAAAATCTTATATTTTGTATTACTTTGTATGTATTTACCCTGTACATATTTGTAGTTGTACTGTTTCCAAGCTCAGTTTAGAAACAGTACAAATATATGTAAAATAATATAAAATACAAGGTTTTGCACTCTACATATTTGTATTTATACTTCTTCAAATAGTAGATATTCCTTTATCGTATATTTGATGAATAGAATTTTAGTCCTGTCGTTTAACTTGAGTACTTATGAACTTATGATCCATTTGTTGTGTTTTGCATTGCTTTGTTTCAGGTTTTGTTTGACTTCATCTGCAATGCAAACAAACAAAATAAGGCAGAAGCTGAAAAAAAAGAAGAAACAGAATTTGTGTTTGAATTTTGCACTCCCATTCTTTTGCACTATTTTAAATGAAATTGCAATACAAACAAAGCAGGCATTAATTACAAAGACAATTGAGATAATCTATATCTATATCTATAATGAAATAGGATTTGTTCCTCACAAAAAGTGCCTCACAGCTCATTATCACAACTGTGCATTGGAAACATCTCTCATTCTTATATATTGTCATTCATAAGAAATTTTACAAATAAAAAATTTTATACTAAAATTTCATAGTTCATCAAATTCATAAAATTTTACATATAAAAAATTACATGTATACTAAAAATGTTCTCCAGAAAACAAAACACGATATGTGTTGTGTATGTATGTGCAATGTGGGCCTGGACCAAATATATAACATAGTAAGTACATAATGAAGTGTTAATAATAAATAAATAAATAAATATGGGATGAATATTATCATTGTTGGGACGGGTTGGGCCTATACAACCCAAGTAGTGCAGTTAATAGACTGGATATTGGTCCAACATAAGTCAATTATAGATGGATCAGGTCCAATCCAATCTGATAAATATTATGGACTGGACAGACACAATTCAATGTCTTATTGGACCACCCAATCGTTTCAAATTGATTCAGATTATATCCAACCCAAACCTGGTCCAGTGGCACCCCTACCCTTATCTTCTGTTAATGAATTGGATATTGGTCCAACCTGATCCCATCAAATTTAAATACATTACAGATGGATCAGGTCCAATCCAATAAATATTTGGATCATTAAGTCTAGACTGATCCATAATTAGACTGTCCAACCTGTTCAAATTGGTTTGATTCAGATGAGGTCCAACCGGAATCTAGTTTATTGACACCCATAAACCCAAGACCTTTCAACCCAAGCCCAAATGATTTAAACGCAAGCCTAAGCTTTCAGGCACAGGCCCAGCCAATGACAAAGTTTGGCTGGGTTTGGGATGGGCATGGATGGGAAGGACAAGTCCAAAATCCAAACTGATTATCTTCGATTTGGATGATCTGTTTACATTATTGGATTGAATTTGAATTTTACAATTTGCATTCGATCAAGAATCAGATTGGAGCAAATCTAAAATATAAATAATATATATAATGTAAATATATATATATATATATATATATATATATATATATATAAATAAGTTAAAGAAATAAATAATTTCTTTTATTTGTTTCTTTATTTTTAACAAAATGAATCTGAATTGGATCATATCTAAATCTGATCCAAGAGTGATAGGATACGTATCCAATCCTAGATCGATCAGATTTTGGATCAAATTCGGATACCCTTTTTCATTAGTTAATCGGATATTGTTGAATCCGATTTGTTTACAGTGACTGGGTCTGCCCAAAATGCATCCCAACCATAGCAAAAGAAGGGGTAAATTATTTAAAGCTCCCTTGTAGTTTCTGACAAGTACTATAAACTTAACATTTATCTCTCTGAAAAAATCCCTCCACATTTAGGATAAATTATACAATAACAATAAAACAACAAGGCAAATTTCTGGTCAGTACTCTGAATTTTAGGGGTTGTGTTAAGTTGGTCCCTGAACTCCAAAATATGTCTATGCAGTATCCAAACTTTCAGAATGTGCCTAATAGGTCCCTGCCATTAACAGTTTGTCAGTTAAATTTGAAAATGAAAAAACTACCCATCAGGTGCCATCTAATTTTCTTTATCTATCACTTCAACATGAATCAATTTAAACAAAACTCCTTCCGTTTAAATCTTAATTCTAATAAACTATGTTATTGTTCCACCTTAGTTCCAAGCAATCTTGTTTTCAGGCTTGTGGAGTGATGGATTTTAAAATATATAAGAAATTTTTATCAGTTACCTATAATTAAAAAATAAAGAATATACAGGAATCTGTAGCAGTGATGGTTTCAGCCATCACTAGAACTTGGTCAATTCCCAGCACCATTTAGTAATGGCGCAGCTCTTCAGCCTCAAGATAGAAGACAATAAACAGTGTCTTCTTTCAAGGGTAGTTTTGATATTTTAAAAGTTTTAAGTGGCACATGTCATCATGTGATAATGATAATTGACGAACTGTTAACACTAAGAACCTATTAGATACATCCTAAAAGTTTGGGTACTGTATAGACACATTTTGATGTTCGAGGACTGACTTGACATAACTCCTAAAGTTCAAGATACTACTGATCAGAAATTTTTCCAAAGAATAATAACAGTAACAACAACAAAAGTAATCAGACTTGATAAGAGTGAGGGAAGAAGAGGAAAGAAAGGTTTTTGTTAGAAAGAATCCACCTGTTCTTAAATGGATATTTCAAAACTCTTATCCTTTGGGCAAAATCAAATTTATCTATGTTGGGGGTATATCCATCCCCAAACCCATTTACCCGCCAACCCATATAACCAGTGAGTTGGCACCTTGCATTTATGTTTGAAAACATGACATTATCTTTCTTTTTTATTTTAATACAACATCTAAATGAAAAAGGGGTGGTCAATTTGTAACTTTGTATGATTTATGTGGAATTAATGTGGAGGTTATAGAGAGAGTTTAAGTAATTTACATTTAAAAAATGGGTTCAAAAGGGGGGTTGACTCGTTAAAATCATGTCTTTCTTGCAGCCTATAGGTTGTATAATTTATGTGGAATGTGCAAAAGGCTTTTGGAGTGGTCAACTTCAGATAAAGCAGTTATAAGAGAGGTTAAAGTAATTTAACCTAAAAAATGGAACACAGGGGGTTGACTGCTTAAATCTCTTCTGGTATCATGTCTTTCCGGCAGCATACATTGTATAATTTATCTAGAATGTGAAGAAGGTTTTTGGAGAGCCAAAGCTCAGGGGAAGTAAAAGCATAATTTACCCTAAAAAAATGGGTTTGACATGGGAGTTGACTGGTCAAAGATAGATTTTAACCCTAAAAAAACCCAAATCATATATACTTGGACCGGAATCATTGAAGGATCAACAGAAACAACTTGGCTCTAACGCCCTTAGTTGAATATGGCTGGATGAATGTTATAACTAAACAAATTAACGAATTGAAAAGCTTTGACTACTAATTCTAGAGTTAAGAAGGCAATACCCTTGACAGCATGTTAAAAATGAACCAAAGTTGGCTAGAATAATAATCCTTCCAGTAAAAAATTATTGCTTAGCTAACAAGTTGGTCAGTCTCATACCTCCCATGTTTCCTTATATCAGTCTGACTTCTGACTTCTAAGAAATTTCCAGGTTCCTTTGCAGAGATATGATGTATACATCATGGATTGAAAGTTTGAATCTGTGGACCTCAAGAAACATGTTAACTAATCAACCCACAAAGAAAGCTTTCTTTTCTTTTTTTCCCATTTGAGTTCTTCGCTTTCTGGGCACATTAATTAATTTATTTTATTGGAGAAAAAACAAATCCAATCTTATTAGGCACTGTTAGAAAATAAAACTTATTCAATAATCTCACTTAATAGCTTAAGCTTTTAGGTTGAATAGATTTTTGAGAGGCACAAAGAAATCAATGCAGGTATAGAAGACAAATATTTATTTTACAAACCAAGAAGTGGACCAGTTGCTGAATGAAACATTCGTTTATTTTTGTTTCTGCCAGAGCCTCTTCCGAGAATTAAGCTAACCATGCATGGCCTAGATGTTGCAGACGGAAAAGACGGCCTCATTTGGTATGTTCTTGGTGCGGGCTGTTGGTTTTTTAGAAGCCCAGTAGTCCGTATTTTGGTCTTTTTCCATTTGGTTGGGAAAAGATTTATTCGTCGAAAGCCGCAGACCCAAAAAGACATAGAAAGTCCATTTTGTGCTATTTTAAGGAAGTTCCAAATAGAATTTTTTTCCTTTTTTTCAACTCATCTTCGCTCTTTGTACGAAAAGACACACCTTAACCAAACGATCTTCAAGCTGTTAAGATCTTAATGCAAAAGCCCAAATCGTCTTTAACTATTAGAGCTTTCAGAAGATCTTTAAAAAAAGATTTACCAAACGATAGAAAGAACAGAAATATAGAATATATAATAGAAAGATCAATGAGAAAGAATAGTAACTTACTGGCTCATAGATGTTGCAGACATTAAAAAATGGAAAGAGCAGAAAGTAAGGTTTATGGAACTGGTATATGATATCATATACAAGTATGGAAAAGAGTAGTAACTTACTCACAGAAGCTGCGCCAACGATGTCATTGTTTGGGTCTCTAGTGTGGAGAACCAGTCTTGTTCTGTAGAAGCTGTGGGTGGCGTAGAAGTCGGAGACCGCCATGAAAATGCAGCTCAGAGCCATCTTCCCAACCCATTTGTCAGAATTAAGAACGACTCCCATTTTGAATGGGATTGTTGTGTTTTGAGCCACAGCCAACTCTCCGGGGAAGAAACCCAAGAAGAAGAGAGTCAAAAGAAGACGTTCTATACTCATCTCTAACCTCTAAAACCAACAAAGAGAATGACTATGAAAAGGAGGAGAAGGTGGTGGTGGATGGACTTAGAAGAGAGAACCAGAAGTACTATAGAATGCATGAATAAGAGCCTATAAGGGGTTTATTAATTTATAGGAGTGTCTCCAAATTTTAAACTTAGCAATAAAATTGATGAGAACCCTTTTAATTAAGAATCTTGAATTAGAACTCTTCAAAGTAAAAGGCGTGTGATGGGAGACAAACAAGCGCCATTGACTTTCTGCCTGAATTTTGTAATCAAATACTGATACATTTCCGTCTCTCCTAGTTCAATATTATAATTTATTGGGAGGAATTACTATTTAATTAGGGCCTGGGTATCAAACATTGTAACCTGCTTTCTATTAGAAGTTCTTAATTCAAAGGTACAAGACTACAACCTAACACTAACACACATGAAAGAATTGATCTGAATATATCCAACACCCTTAGCTTATTTGGGACAAACAATAAAAGTGAATTTAGTAACTAATTACCTATATACTGAATACCATTAATAGTGGGTTGAGGACACTGGATTTTCAACGTGGTTTGGGCCCCCCCTTGTGATTAGGCATTTAATACATAGGGAACAACCAATTAATGAATCTAACGTGGCCAAGAAAAACCCCATATGTGTGTGTTTTTCTGAAAGTCTTTTGAATGGGGGGAAATGTTCATTTATAAATCTTTTAAGCTCAAAATAATGTGTATTCTATATATATGAGACCATGTTAATTTTTTGATGCAGGGCTTTATTGGTGGGTTTTATAAAAGTCTAGCTCTTGATTTTTTATATTGTATGGTTTTAAAAACCAACCTTGAAATGGAGCTATTTTGGCTTTCGATTCTTAGGTCAAATGGTCTGACTGTCCGGTCTGAACCTTAATTGGGTGGTTTTGAGGTCTAAAACCGGACCTGAAACCATGACCAATTCTTGAGTCAAGGGTCTGATAGTCCAGTCTAATCTGATTTTCAAAACCATGCTATATTGTAGACCTGATAAGTAATAAATTCTCTCTCTCTCTCTCACGTGCATAAGTGGCAGTTAGTCGCAGCATAAAATTTCTCCTTATGGCCTCAATCATTGATTGCTTAATGGACTCTCTACATGCAGGAATTGGGATTTGTTCCTCAAAGAACATACCTCACACCGACCTCACAGCCACATTTCACCCTGGGAACATCTCTCCGATCATGAATAATAAATACAAGTATGGGAGATATTCCCAATATGCAGTTAGGACATTGTGAGGTTGGTGTGAGATGCGTTCTGTGAAGAACAGATCCAGACTCTACAAGCAGTTTAAAGAAATGCTGCTTTGGTATAGGTGGATATCTTCTTAACCTCCTTTTGTTTGTGGATGACATTATCTTATATGGCCAAGCGCTAATATGCAAGAGGTAACCTAGTTATATGCATCAATCATTATTTGGAGTTCACATCTCCATCCCACAACGTCCTATAGCACATCCCCACTGTGTATTGGGAACATCTCCCAATGATGACATCATCGGTTCTGATACTATCATCAGGATCACTTAATGCAAGGTTTAACCACCATGTCATTGTAGAAATCTAGTAGCTGCTCCACTGTCTTACAAGTTACAACTAGGGAGGTTGTCCAAGCTATCAAACAACCAGTCGAGTCAACACCACTCCCACTTGAGACTTTCCAATTTAATTACTTAAATAGTTCTTTGGATTACTAGCTGTGTGATGGAAAGCAGCTTAGACTTTAGGATCTCATGAGCACTAGCTTCCCCATTAGGGAAAGAGATGCCAAAAAATTTACAACATTCATTAACTCTTCCACTTGTTACTTTGAGACTTGCTCAACTGTGTCACCAGAAGTTGATAATTCTAACCTAATCTGAAGGAGTCGCCTAGTAGGGGTGGATTCGAGCCAGGCCGAGCCAAATATTTGGGTATTTTAGCTCAGCTCGGTATAAAATTACAAGGCTCAAGCTTGGGATCAAGCTCGATTCGAATTGAAAATGCAAGCTCGAGCTCGGCTCGAATGAAAAAACTATATATTCGAGCTCGATTCGGCTCGAGCTCAATATGATCCGAGCCTATTCGAGCTTGAGCTCGAGCTTTAATGAACATGTGGCATCTGTTTAAGAAAAAAAGTAAGCTCGATTTGGTTCAAACTCTATTTAAGAAAAACAAAATAAGACTGCTGCAACCTATAAGTCTGTAACTTACTCAAAACAGGAAATTTCAGATAGAAAAGAAGAAAACTAGATATTAGAATGACTAGGGATAGAGTGCGTGAGACCTGAGACGGTGAGAGGCTGGACTGCAAGAGGCTAGAGAGGTTGCGGCCTACAGCTGAGACCTGCGACTTGTGAATTTGGAGTCTCTGGACTGCGACTTACGAGCTTCAGTTGAGAGCTGAGAGGAGAGGAGAGCTTGAGAGGAGAGGAGAGGAGAGACAAGAGGCGGAGCTGTAGTGGTGGTGACCGGTGGGAGGCTGAGGCCTGACCACCTGAGAGTTGAGAGGAGACTCGGAGAGGAGAGACGAGAGAACAAAGAGGAGAGGAGACAAGAGATAGAGCTGTGGTGGTGGTGAGTCTGGTGACTTGTGAGAGGCTGAAGCTTAAGAGTTTGACTGCCTGAGAGCTTGAGAGTTGTTGAGAGAAGACTCAGAGTCGGAGAAGAGAGACGAGAGAGCAGAGAGGACAGAGATGAGAAGGGTCAACTTTCGAATGGTTATGTTAGGTCGAAAGGTTTTTTGTTTCTGAAATTGTACCGTGTATAAGGGACTATCATTATAAAATAGTTTCACAAATAAAATTTCTTGAAAAGGTATAATATATATATATATATGGGTATGTATGTATATGAAAATATAAATTATCTATGATTATATATATAAGCTTGTTAGGCTCGTGTGCCTAACGAGCTGAACTTCAAACTACTCGGGCCGGCTTGATTACTATTCGAATTTAGTATGAAGCTCGAATTTGGCTCGAAGCTCAATTTGAGCCGAGCTTTTCACGATCCGAGTTCAAATGGCTCGTGAAAAGCTCGACTTGTGTCCACCCCTATCGCCTGGGAAGCGCTAATCCTCACAAAATCCTAAGCCTTTACCATTAACCAACTAGGTATCACTTGTAATGACATCATTATCCCTACCATCATTGGTTTCCCTTCCACAGAGACCTCCATGTGTAGCAGGTAAGAACTTTCCTTCTGGATTGCCTTGATTAATTGTAGCAATGATGCCTTTTATTTGACTGATTGGCCTTAACTAATTCCCTTTCCATTGGATAATTCAGTACTGTTTTGACAGCTTGGAGTTCACCATTGCTTTGCAATGTGGTAGGAGGCAGGAGAAAGGTAGTCAATGTTGTAGTGCAACATGGTAGATCCCCATCCTTGGTTTGTCCCACTCAATAAATAAATATAACTGGCTCGTCCTATATATATATATTATGTCGCAATCAGTATAGTCTAATAATAAGGGACATTTTACAAGCATTGACTTAGACAATATATATATAGAGAGAGAGTATTAGGTGGAGGTTTCAATTAGGGGTGAGAAGATGTATAGATTTTATTTGGAACTAAATGGAATCGACCTTAATTTGGTATTGAACTGATTCTATTGCCTGTTCTTGGCTAGGATTTGGTTCTAAATTCTTGGAACCAATCCCCATCTAAGCCAGTTCTAAGGTCTAGGGGTTTATTCTACCTGAAACGGTTAAGAGAATTAGTTTTGGTGGAATCAATCTTAGAACCAAACTTGTCTTGAAATAAACCCCAAAATATTTTAAGGATATGAAGATTTGAACTCAATAACTCATGATTATAAAGACCATAGACTCACTTGACCATTGAATTGATGTAAGAGATTTGGTAATTTTTCTTGAATTTGATATTTATATATAATAATGTAAAAGGTAATATATATATATATATTTAAACTATATTATTATTATTATTATTATTATTAATGTTATTGTTGTTGTTGAAAATTAAATTTTTAAATAACAAGTTCTTTTTCTTTTTGAGGGGAGTAAAAAAAAAAAAAACACATGCTCCACAAGTAGACCCTAGGACTTTTAAATTACCAAGGTCAGAACAACCTTGAAACCAATCTGAGCCTAACAGGCCCATGTTCACCAATTACAAATTAATTGAGAAAGAGAAAGAAGGTTTTGGACACTCTTTCCTCTCTTCTCCCTCTTACTTGATAGGTACGGATCTAACATACATGCAAGTACTTGAAAACATTGTTGAAGGTTAAACTAATACATTGACTGAAAAGTATGATCAAAGTTATTATAAATTAAAAGCTTAAAACTTAATTTTAAGTTTCTTAGGACAAATTTTCTAACCCAGTATGTGGGACTCTTCAGCAACCCATTTACCGAGAATAGGGGTGGCAATTTTCCCCGTCCCCGAYAGGTATCCGGGCTCCCCAACCCGATGGGGTCGGGGATAGGGGTACCTTGGTGGGGTCGGGGTCAGGGATGGGGCAATCCCTGAATCCCCGATCGGGGACGGGGAATGCAATCCTCGCCTTGACCCATCCCCGATTAATGTTATTCATTTTTAAAATATTAATTATTAAAACTTGAAAAATAATAAAAGTTTAAAATACTAAACAAGTCTAAAACCCTCGATAGAGAGAAGAGAGAAGTCGAGAACTCTCAAGTCTCAACTCGTCTGTCTCTAGAACAGCTTCACCGATTCGCCTTCCAGCACTTCCTTCATCTTCGACTCTTCATCGCCGATTCGCCGGCCGCCAACGCTGTCACCCGTCGTTGCCACAAAAGATTCAGAACCCTAGCTTCGTGCCTTCTCGAGTGATAGAGAATAGATAAAGAAGAGTTTCAGTCATCAGTCCTTTTAACCTTCACCTGTCGTCGCTGACCACCGTCGCCTGTCGGACTCTCTCTCGTTGCCGATCTTAACTCTCCCAACGGTCCTTTCTCTCTTTCTCTCTCTTAGTCTCAATCTCTCATTCTCTCTGTCTCAACCTCTCAGCCCGTTGGGGATTCAGGTCTCCAATAGGGAATTCATCCCCATTGGGGTTGGGGATGGAAGGGGGATTCCTTTCCCCACCGGGGATCGGAGATAGGGACGGAGGGTGATTTAGGGGTTGGGTTCGGGGATGGGGAATATAATCCCCGCCTCGTTGCCATTCCTAACCGAGAATTGGAGGGGAGAAATCCAGGTAAGAGAACCTTTTAACATAAAACGGGTCATGTCTGAACAAGTCAAGTTTTCATGGAGACAGTTAAATTTGATAGCCTAGCCTGCTGGCTGCCAACAGGACTCTCCTAGCTTGTTTTGAAGCTTCTTACACATGACATGTTATCTCAATTAATTCTTTATTTTTTAGCCCCAAACCCAAATTAAACCATCAGCAAAGGTTTAAAATTTCATCATGTATCGGCTCGATAATATTGTATCAAAGCCTTCTTAATATGCCCTTACAGGGGTGTTTCGGATCAACATGTGGTTCAGACAGTAGATCACCCTTAAATTGACTCTTCTGAACTAATTTTGGAAAAAAAAACCACTTAAAAACAGTACTGATACAGGCCAATACGCCCTACCAGCATATCATCCTATATCAATATTTTGAACCTTGCTATCAGCCAAAGTTTTTGTCCCTTAAATCTGGAACTCATTTTATCATTAGATTGGTCCACTCATCCACTGAAAGCCATATGATCCTCACTCCTATCCGGCCGACACCAATCCACTGGTTAAAAGATTCCCATGTTGAATGAAATGTACGTAAATTATTTATTTCCGGACAAAACAAGATTTTTATTGGAATTTTAAAATTATATAAAATTTAAAAAATGGTCTGGTATAGTTGAGGACCTTGAATATTAATTTATCACTGTTACAGTAATTGATTAATATAAAATAATATATATATTATTTGAAATAGTAAAATAATAATCAGGAGTTTGAATGAGAATATGACAGATTATCTTATGGTCTATATTGACTTACGAAAGTACACATGATGCAGTCACAAGAAAACTATTAAAAATTAGTATATATATATATATATATATATATATATCTTTATGTATAATTTATGTTTTATTTCAGTTTTTGATTTTTTGTGCATAAAAATTTTAAAATTGAGATTTGAGGAAAAAAAGGTGTTTTTTGTCAAAAGAAAAAAAGTGGGACAAGGTAACTTAGTCTCCTTGCAATGTATAGATCTTAAAAATTTATCTATATTAAAAAAATAATCAACAAATGCAAAGTTATAGTCTCCAGAAATTTTGATATATATGACTTGTAACCATGACCCTATGACCGAATCAAATAGGTAAATGATTTAGCTGTTCAGGTCGATCAGACAACGGAATTTGATCAATCAACCGGTTTTAATCAAATTGCAGATTTTTGAAAAATTGGRCACGAAGATAGAAGCAAGTGAGGATTATAGATCAACAGTGGGCTGAAAACTTTGGCTATGATTTAATTAACTGGATATAAGTAAAGGGATGTCCTACAGGAGCGCCAACTTGATACAAGTAACAGGTTAGATTTGATGCAGAAAATATAATCCTAATGATACTACAAAGACAAGCTTTAGAAACTAAGGATCTGTTTGATTTATGAAAATAGGGGTCTAGAATCGGAATCTGAATAGACCATTCCAATTCCAACTATTTGGTTGGGTGGAATTGGAACCTCATTCTCATGGCATTTTCCCATTTGAGAGAATGGTCACTCCCTCCTCCTCTTTTGAAGATGAAATTCCATTCTAATTCTTATTTGAACCAAATAGACTATGGGAGAAAAGTTAACAAAGAACTTGATATGGATTCCAACTGTAAACCTAATAGACCATAGGGATTTAAAAAAAAATAACAAAGAACATGATACATTGACAATATTTTTAAGGGTAAATAATACTACTAAAACTTAGGTTTATGCAACCCCTAGGTACCACATCATATAGAAATAGTGAAACCATGAAAAATACTATAAGACAAGGGAATGGATCCCACTCTGCCTATTAGGTTATATATTTATGGAAGTCTAGATTTAATGGATGAAAGCTCAGATATTATATGGACTTAGTGTTTGGACACACATACAAAAGGAGCATGAAATGCTTCCTATGATGAGGAATTGCATGATAGTATGATTCTAAAAACTGATGTGGAAACAGAACCACTTTGGCCACTGATTTTTGGGTCAAACGGTCTAATCATCTGGTTTAAATCTCCATCAAATGGTTTTGGGATTCAAAACCGAACTCAAAGCCCTGATTGGTTCTTGAGTCAACCGGTCCCATCGTTTGGTCCGGTCTGGTCCGGTCTTCAAAACCATGCATGATGGTTCTTAACATGTACAATAGATTGAGGTTCTGTAATAATAAAGCAGAATTACCGTTGTTGAAAATAAAAAGAAACAAGAAAAAAAAAGGAAAAGAAAAACTAGAGTCTTTTATTGACTTTGTTAGGGTTATTTTGGTTATTTGGATTTATCTATTCGAGAGTGAAATGTCTGTTTTATTTAAGTTTAAGTTATGTGTCCCATCACTTATGAGGGATAATATGGTCTTTCTTGTAACTATGTTATTGGAGATAAATACAAGTGGATCGATTAGAGAGAGGACTAATTTTCCTTTACTGGCCGAACCCTTCTTCTTCTCCTTCTTGTCTAGTGTAACCTAGGACTAAATAAGGTTTTCACAAACTTCAAGCAACATAGGTGGATTTATCCACAAGCTTGTTGAACAAAGCATATATAGATCCACACTGAGATAGCTAGCCTTTTTATTTATTTGAGAGCCCTCAAGCAAATTCATTCATCATAAATACTCAGTTACATCAGCCTCCAAACAACGACGAGGAACTTAGGAATAGAGTAACCAGGTCTTTTTACATGAGAGCAAACCTAGCTAGGTTGTGAGCAACCTGAGTGCACTGACATGGAATGTTTGATGGCTGCAATTAATTTCAAGACCTTTATACTTTTCCTTATGCTTGATTAAGATACAGTTGATGATATGATATGAATATATGATATATTTTTCGAAGCATGGCCATTTTTCTGAAAAACAGTGTCACGTCGGATCCACGTAGGCGTTTTAACAAATGCCCACATATATGATTGTTTCGTTTAGGTGTTTTTGAAAAAACGTTGAAAAACGGGCATGTCTCATAAATCGGGACCCCACCGATTCATCGAATGTCAAATTTGGTATTTCATGCATTGGTGAACCGTTGCCCCCAACGGTTGACTGGTTGGCGATTACATGTATCCTATGTGGTGCTTACCTGTTAGTACATATATGAAAAACCGTGATGAAAATCACCTTACCAAACAGCATAGTGTTGTTCATTGCCCACGTAACAGAAACACTCTCAAACATATCTAGGCATTTTTTTTATGAAAAACGGGTCTAACAAGCATGGGCGTTTTTTTTTTTTTGAAAAACGGTCCCAAAAAATACGAACGCTTCCAAATACCATCATGGAAGATGCTATGAAGTGAGGTCAATATGTATGTCTTAGGAAGAAAGAAGTGCTTTTCATGAGACTGTGAAACCAATCCACAAAAGATATTTGCTTTAAGTTATTGATTGAACCGTGGAGCTCATTTCAAACCATATAATAAGGATCTACCTACGAAGTCATCAACACACATGATGTGGAGACTATGGATCTGTGATGTCTAATGCTTATATTGGGAAGAGTGCAAATACAAACATGTACACAATGCAATTATTTGTATTTACACTTTTCCCAAACTGAGCCTTGACAACTAGATTACATATTCTACTGCAATCAAGACCTTGCTAATTGAAGTCTATGGATACAGTGCAAACATTAAAGTGCACCACAAAACAGTCAGTTATTCAGTTAATCCAAAATGACCGTTTGGAGTCAAAAGATTTTGTTAAGAGCATATTAAAGGAAAAATCAATGTTTTGGTGATGCCATTGTCAAAAGATTTTGTTAGTTATTCTAACCCATCATCGGCTTTGATGGTCAAAGGCATTATCCAACAGCGTCTCTACCCTTTTCTAAAAATGATTGAATATGTTTGAATCTTTTTTATTAGGATTTTAAATTTTTATTATTTTATTTCTATATTTTAAATAAAATAAAAATAAAAATAAAATGATTAACAATTATAAAAGATCATGAGAAATGGGGATCCCCGTAAGAACGGGGATAGGGATAACCTTGTCCCTATTAACGGAAATGGGGATGGGGATTTTCGCAAAGACGGAGATGAAAAGAGGCTCGCTGTCCCCGCCCCGCCCTGTTGCAATTCCTATGTCTATCCTTATGGTCAAGAGGGATATAAAATTTATGATCTTCACCCCATAGTGTTGTCAGAAGTAAAGATGTCTCCTTCCATGAAGATATCCCTTACGAGACTTTTCTTTTTTCTCTTCCTTCTCTTCCCATTCTAATTAACCATTTCCACTGTTGACACTATTCCTTCCATTATAGCATATCCCTGTCTACTCTCAGTCAAATTCCACTTTTGATGATATTGTTCCTTCTTCACTGCCTCCTCTCCTTTATTTTCTTCACCGTCACCAAGCCCCACTGATGTTCTACGTTCTCATTCCCCTTCATCACAGTAATTGCATTTTTGTCTCTTTTATTCATCTTTAGGACTACCAATGTAACCTTACCTTAAGCTTATCAATGGACCGGTTTTGGATTGGAGCTGTCCAGTCCAAAATCAATTTGAACGGATTGGACAGACCAACAAGACATATTGGATTGGACCAATTCTGTCCAAAATATTTATTAGATTGGATTGGACCTGGTCCATCAGTAACAACGTTATATTAGATTGGGTTGCATTAAGTCAATATCTGATCCATTGATATAAGATAAAAATATGTGTCAATGTATTGGTGTGAACTATAAAATTAGGGGATATCCCATGAATTCAGGGATAAATCTCATCCTAAGTTTGTATGTAACTAGGAGAGGTAGAACCAGAATTTACATATAACTAGGAGAGATGTGTATTATGTGTGTGTATATATATATATATATATATATATATATATATATATATATATATATATATATATATCTCATTCCCTGCAAAGGAAGAATATAAGGAAAAAGGNTATATATATATATATATATATATATATATATATATATATATATATATATATATCTCATTCCCTGCAAAGGAAGAATATAAGGAAAAAGGAAGAAGAGTTTCTCATTCTACTCGAGTTATCATGGTATCAAAGCATACTGATCCGTGATAAACTCGACGACTTGATCGCTGCGAAATCTTGGTCACCGGTAGTGGCTCTATCCGCTGCTATTACCACTGCAAATCCTGGTCGTTGTGAAATCTTGGTCATCGAGAGGTGACCACTACTATCTCCGCTGCAGGTCCTGATCGCTGCAAAATCTTGGTCGCCGGGAGGTGACCGCTGCTATTACCGCTGCAAGTCCGGCGGTGGCTCTATCTGATGCCATTACCACTGCAACTCCGGCAGTGGATCTATCCAGAACTATCAACTCCACCGCAGACCCCGGTGGTTGGCTACTATTACTGTCGTTGCAAGACCGACAAGTGCTCTGCTGCAATCTCGCCGCCTCATCGTGGTCGACGGTGCTACTACCGCTGCAACCCGCTGATATTGCCGCTACGAACTCTTGCTAAGCGCAGCCCTCATCTCCTTCACATCAGAGCTGTGATTCCACCATGGTCGCCGGTGGCTGACAACTGTTACTGCCGCTACAATCCACTTGTTTCTTCGCAATCTGCAACGACCGAACACCGTTCCCCGACACTCAGCGTTGGGGGAGATTGCTGATTTCCTTCTACTACCGTGACGCCATCAGCAAGAACACCCTTCGACAGGCATAATCATGTCTGATTCGGAAACCTCAGATCCGTTTGGAGAACAACGGCCTAATCCTACTCTCACTGAATTGACCACCAGAATAATTGAACTCTTGCACAGACCGATCTCAACTGCAAAAACCTCCGCCGCTCAGATCGGTATTAAGTTGGACGGCACCAACTATGCCCTTTGGTCCCAAGTTGTTGAGATGTATATCTCTGGCAGAGACAAACTGGGATATATTAATGGCGAACTTCCTCAGTCTCCATAGACTGACCCAACCTTTCGAAGGTGGCGCACCGACAACGCTATTGTCAAAGGTTGGTTAATTAACTCCATGGACGTATCCTTGATTGGTAACTTTATTCGATTCCCTACAGCAAAGATGGTGTGGGATTCTGTGGTTACTACGTACTTTGATGGCAGTGATACCTCGCAAGTATACGATCTCCGGCGCCGTGTGACCCGCTTGCACCAGTCTGGAGGGTTGAAAAATACTATAATGATCTCCAAGGATTGTGGAGAGAAATTGATTTTTGCCATCCGAATCCGATGGAGTGTGCGATGGATATTCAACGGTACAATACTCTCCTTCAAGAGGAGAGAGTGTATGTCTTCCTAGATGGTCTTGATGACAGACTAGACAAGATTCGGGCAGATGTACTCCAAATGCATCTGTTTCCCACTATTGAATAGGCTTACACACATGTTCGGAGAGAAGCTATCCGACAGAGGGTCATGATAACTGGCAACCATATTAAAACCCCAGGAGCAGTTTTGGCCTCTAAAAGTGTTAAGACTGAGCAACCTACGCCCTCTTCAATGGGCTCTCTGCCTGCAAGCAGCGAAAAATCTAGTACGTCCTCTAAATCTCGAGCATTTTCTAGTGGTACTAAATGTTCTCATTGTGGCAACTCAAAGCATACCTGAGAGAACTGCTTCAAGCTACATGGCTATCCCGACTGGTGGCATGAACTCCAAGCTTGGAAACGCCAAGACAAGGCTAAAACTAGTGGCAAGGCTGCAACAGTTACAACAGAATCTCAACTCTCATTCACACCACAGGGAGAAGTTCACCTCTCGGATTCAGGTAACAATGTTCCCAACAAGACCATTGATAACAAGGCATGCATACTTGACTCAGGAGCTACTGACCACATGACCTATGATGCTACTGATTTTTCAAAGATTTCACCACCAAGACGGACTACAATTGCTAATGCCAATGAGGCAATCTCTCAAGTCATAGGAGCAGGCACTGTGACCTTGTCACTTGTGATATCCTTGAAAAACACCTTGCTTGTTCCCTCACTCTCCCAYAAATTACTATCTGTTAGTCAAATCTCCTCTGATCTGAATTGTGTTGTGCTCATTTATCCCACTTTTTGTCTTCTTCAGGATATTCTCACCAAGGAGATAATTGGGCGTGGTATTAGGCGAGGGGGGCTCTACTACATGGATGATCTTAGCACGGGTCAAGCGCATCATGCACATCATCAAAGTAGCACCAAGGAATAACAGATTTGGATTTGGCATCGCTGGTTAGGACATCCATCATTCAGTTATTTGAGACATTTATTTCCGGAGTTATTTTCAGATATACAGCCGCATGTTTTTCAATGTAACACTTGCATCCTAGCTAAGAGTCATAGAACCATCTATCCCTTAAGTATGAGTAAAAGTCAAGTTCCATTTGCTTTGATTCACTCGGATGTGTGGGGGCCATCCCCGGTGACTACAGTTTCTAGATTCTGATGGTTTGTAATCTTTGTTGATGATTGCACTCGCATGACATGGTTATATCTGCTAAAACATAAATATGAAGTGTTGACCGTCTTTCAATCATTCCATATAATGGTGAAGACTCAGTTCAAATCACAGATCCAGGTACTCTGGTCTGATAATGGCGGGGAATACATGAATCAACAGTTCCAAGATTATTTTTGGGTCCATGGATTACTTCATGAGACTTCATGCCCCCAAACTCCACAGCAGAATGACATTGCTGAAAGGAAGAACCGGCACATACTTGAAACTGCCCGTGCCCTGTTACTTGGAGCACATGTACCTAACCAACATTGGGCTGATGCTGTTGCTACTGCCGTGCACCTCCTTAACCGAATGCCATCACGGGTCTTACAGTWTAAAACACCATTACAAGCTCTTTCATCTCATGTCTCATTGCCCTCTATTTTGATGATTCCACCTCGAGTTTTTGGTTGCGTGGCGTTCGTGCATCAACATCCAAATCAACGTACAAAACTGGATCCACGGGCAGCTCGATGCATATTCTTGGGGTATGCACTACACCAGAAAGGGTACCGATGTTATGACCCAGTCACCCACTGTACCTATGTTACCATGGATGTCACCTTTCTGGAATCTGAAACCTTCTACTCTCCTTCCACAACCAATTCTTCTCTTCAGGGGGAGAGTCAGAGTGAAGAACAGAACTGGTTTTTACCCGACTGGCCGAATGCGAGTGCTTCAACAGAAATGGTGGTCAATGAAGCAACCGGTAAGACACCTACAGAGACTACACCAGAAATATCTACAGAGACCTCAACGTCGGCATCGCCGCCTCTACCAGCAGAAGTAGAGACCCCAACCTCGCCAGTACCGGAAAGCCCACCTCTTGAGGATATCCCGGAAGCACTTGAGAGCATCCACGAGGTAACCTCCCCTCCCACACCTTCAAGCTCTAACGATACTTCGGCTGGCTACACCTTACCTTTCAAGCATAATCGTGGCAAATCGCCAAACAGATATTCTCCAGATGTTGAGGATAGGAGGACAAAGTATCAAATTGCCAACTATGTATCAACGAAGAGACTCACCAAACCTCTAAAATCATTTGTGCAAGAATTATCCTCTAATCATATTCCCACCAATGTCCAAGAAGCTTTGACAAACCCGAAATGGACTCAGGCCATACAAGGAGAGATGGATGCACTACTGAAGAACAAGACATGGACTCTAGTCACCTTGCCTGAAGGGAAAAGACCGGTAGGGTGTAAATGGGTATTTTCCGTCAAATACAAGGTAGACGGGACAGTCGAGAGATACAAAGCAAGGCTGGTCGCAAAAGGATATACCCAGACACAGGGCGTAGATTATCAAGAGACTTTCTCCCCAGTAGCCAAGCTAAATACGGTCAGAGTCTTATTATTTCTTGCAACAAATCTTAATTGGCCACTACACCAGTTCGATGTAAAGAACGCCTTCCTCCATGGAGATCTTGAAGAGGAGGTATACATGGACATCCCACCTGGTTATACAGCAAACTCCAAGAACCAAGTTGTGTGTAAGCTACAACGAGCACTATATGGACTAAAACAATCTCCACGGGCATGGTTTGGGAGGTTCAGTCTTGCGATGAAAAAATATGGCTTCCAG
>NW_010729237.1:203970-244703 GCF_000365185.1 Nelumbo nucifera | reverse complement strand
AGACTTGGAGAATACCCAGACCAAGTACCTACCAATAAGGAGAGATACCAAAGGCTGGTGGGTAAACTCATTTACCTTTCCCATACTCGTCCAGACATCGCCTACGCCATCAGCGTAGTAAGTCAGTTCATGCACTGCCCAAGCGAAGATCACATGAATGTTGTAATGTAGATTCTTCGATACTTGAAGTCCTCACCTGGAAAATGATTCATGTTCTCAAAAATTGATCATCTAAAGAAAGAAGGCTACACTAGATACAGATTGGGCCGGAAATGTCTCAGATAGAAAATCCACCTTGGGGTACTTTGCATTCGTCGGTGGAAATCTGGTCACATGGAGGAGTAAAAAACAGAAGGTCGTGGCCCTATCAAGTGCTGAAGTTGAGTTCCGAGGAATGGCTAAAGGGTTGTGCGAGCTACTCTGGCTGAGAAGACTGATGACTGAATATCCCAGAAGCACTTGAGAGGTGTGTATTATATATAACTAGGAGAGGTAGAACTAGAATTTACATATAACTAGGAGAGGTGTGTATTATATATATATATATATATATCCCATTCCCTGCAAAGGAAGAATATAAGGAAAAAGGAAGAAGAGTTTCTCATTCTACTCGAGTTATCACAATGGACCAAGTTTGGGTTGAAACCAATCTAAATCAAAATGAATTTGAACAGATTGGACGGTCCAGATATTGAATTGGACCAGTCCAAATTGGTCCAAAACATTCATTGGATTGGATTGGATTGGACCTCGTCCATTTACAATGAACTCACATTGGACTGGATTGGATTGGACCAAATCCAATCCAATTGACACCGCTACTCCAACCCCTTCATTACCTTGTTCACCATTTCATCTCTTACACTGCCCTTTCTCCCCAACACCCTACTTTCATCACAGCTATTTTAAATGCTCAAGAAGCCCATGCTTTTCATGAAACTTTTCAAAATCCAAAATGATGTGAGGTTATAGAAGCTGAATTAAGGCTCTCGAACTTAACAATACTTGGATTGTTGTACTTCTCCCTATTGGCAAAATCCCCATTGAGTATTGTTGGGCTTACAAGATTAAATACAACGTTGGCAAAATGATGTAAGGCTATAAAACCTGTTTTTTTGCTAGCGGCTATACTCCGATTGAGAGTATTGATTACAACAAAACTTTATCTCATGTTGTAAGACTAGCGACTTTTCATTGCTCACTTGCTATATATTATTGCTATTCATGTGTGGCTTTTCTTTCAAATGGATGCTAATAATGTTTTTCTCCATAAACACAGGCCCAATCCTAAGATAAAAATCTTGGATTTGGGTCTAGCCCAATCCGAGGTCAAGTTTAACTTTACCAACTTGAGCTTAACCGAATACAACTTGAGTCGGGCTTGGGTTGGGTCAGGTTGGCTTGGTTGGACCTGGGATGGTTGGTTGGGTTTGAAAGAATTTATGAATAAATCTTTGTATAACCATCTTTTAATTGGGCTATATAACCCTAGAGTAGAGTAAATGGAGTGAAATTATCTACAAAATTCATTAACAAATTTATATGTACATATTTTAGACATATATACATAGTGCGTGTGTGTATTTATATATAATTAGAAAAAGACATGTTTATATAAATAAAATGCATGTACAAAATTCAATACACATGATATGAAAACCATGGAGTAGTGAAGTCTAATGCTTGTACCATGTATATATTTTCTTAAAGTCCCATGTAAGAATGCATTATTGACATACAATTGCTTTATTTGCAAATTTTGATAAATTCCATAGATTAGCACCAACATAGGCCATGTTTGGTTCAACTCTTATTCTTCATTATTTTTTTCCAATTATAAAATTCTGGAATAGACAAAAATAGGTAAAAATAGGCAGAATGAGAAAACATCGCTATGAACCAAACGTTTTTTTTTTCCAAAAGACAAATTCTTTTTGTAGCAAGGATGAGAATAAATTTTGAACCCATTTGATTACAAGTTTCAACTTTATTCTTTCTTCTCATCAACCAAAATAATAATATATGTAGAYATAGATTAATAGATATATAGTGGAAACATGCAAGGCCCACACCAACAAAACACAAATCAACCATATGGGCCCCACATTAATAACACAATATATGAGCAACAAAAAAGGACAAGAAACTAAAAAACTTTTTGCATTTGGTTGCATAGATAAAATATAAAGAAAGTTAAAGGAAGCAATTGGCACCTATTTAAAATTAATTGTGAAAATCAGTAACCACTGTGCAAATGAAAAAAGAGCTTGGAACTTCTAAAAAGAAATGGAATTAAAAAAAAATGTATAATTAAAAATTAAATAATAATAATAATATAAAGTACAAAGTGTCTAACAATTTCATTAAATTAGTATATTCGATTAAGAAAGTCATAAAATATCATGTAATGATGTAGATGGTGATTGTATTGAAGTAGAATTTAACCACGTAATTATCACCAAATATATAGTTGGAGTAGAGATTACAAGATGGCATGTCCTCCGCTCTGCCTTTGTGTCCCCCTCGTTTACTGCAATTTAAAATTTTTCTTCTTCAATCACACCAATGGCGCCTTGAAGTGGTTTAACTTTGCGATTTGCCATAGTGGGTAAATGTGTTTATACATGGACAATGCCCCTCACTCATAGAGATCAAAGATTACTCGATTGGCCGTTTTTTTAGGTAGTTTGGTTTGTTTCAATTAAAGCATCATTATGCCATTACCTCTCTTAATACAAGGCATATAACCTTGAGCCCAATCAATCCTTCATATATGGATTATCCTTCCTCATCTGCTGATGAATTTTTATAGTGGGAACTATCTTAGGAAGATCTCCCAGGTGACTGGTAATGTTTTTAAAGTTTATTCGTTGGCATCAATGCTTATTACAATCACAGCAACTAAGGTTTGTGTGGAAGTGGACTTAAAGAACCGAGAAACCTATTAGGTTGTGGATCAGAACAGAAAAATAATGTTTTTGGCAAGAGATAATTTATGAAGACTGTACTGCATGTTTTGCAACAAAATAAGTAATGATATTTAGGCTGAGTTTGAAAGGAGTACAAATGCAAATATGTAGAGTGAAAAACCTTATATTTTGTATGTATTTGCGCTGTACACATTTGCACTTATATTCTTTCCAAATTGAGCCTTATAAGATTACTAACAGGGACCCGTGCATAAACGAAAGTTAAACAATAGAAACATATAAGAGTATACTAAGAAAGATATGACTATGATACGGGAAAGATATGATATCTGAAATTTTTTTTGACCAATCAACTGGTATCATAAATGTGGTAGCCAATCAGGAGTTATTTATCAAAATTCATGGGTGAATTTTGATTGGTCAAAACTCTACTGATACCATATCTTTCCCACATCATAGATTTTTCCTTATATTGTATATACTACTTTTAATAATCTTTTTTATAATACAAAAATAACAATAATTAATTTCAATTAGGGTTAATCACTAAATTGATGAAGCCGACCAACTCGACYCGAGTTAGTCAATTTTCTAGTATTTTCGGTCGGCTTTCATTCAACAATTTCCCACCCTAACTAGGTTAGATCAGTTTCACTTTGGCCATTTGTAAATCGATCAAACTTGATTGACCCGATAGATAGATATATATTAATATTTTATATTTTTAATATAAAATAGTGAGAAAATTCTCATATTTCTTAGTATAAAATATTTTATATCATAAAAAAATTTAAATTTATTTTTTAATAATTCCGTTATAATTCTTTTAATTTAAATTTAACTTTTTAAGTTTAAATATTTCGAACCAACCGACCAAATCGAAAGTCAACCCAACCTAACCAGGTAGATTTGAATACTCCTAATTTTATCTAAATTAATAGTCTAACCTCTAATAAATAACAATAGTTTAATCTCCAATAATTATTGAAAATTTATAGCAAAAATACACAATTATTGATAGTATATTGATAATGAAAATACAATAAATAATAATACAAATATAATAAATACTAAAAACATATTAAAGTAGTCAATAAATTTTGTATTCTCAAATAATATTTTAATCTCTAATAAATACTAATAAATTATAACAAAAATACAATAAGTACAATAAATTAAACTTCAAAAGTTAAATAAAAGTAGTTTAATCTCCAATAATTATTGAAAATATATTTATCAGAAAAAATAATAAATTATTACTTAAATACAATAAATATTAATTTTAGTATATATAAATATATATTAAGATATTAGAATTATTATTAATAAATATTAATTTTTGAAAGTTATTTTCTATAATTATTAAATGATATAAGTAAAATTAATTAGTAATATCATTATTTATTTATTTAAATAATATTATTATTTATATTTTAAAAATATTAATTATTTATTGAATTTAATAATCCATAAAATTATAATTTATGCTACTATTACATAATTTCGTTATTAACTTTGTAAAATATTAAATTATTATTAATTTGAATATTAATTTCGTTATTTTAACATTTTAAAATCTAGTTATGTCAAATATTTAGTTATTTAAATACTTAATAATATGTAAAATATTAATTTTTTTGTTATTTGAATTTTATTTATTTTATAGTTATTATGTAATATTAAATATTTTGTTATGTAATCATTTAACTAGCTATTTTTAATATTTTTTATTTAAGATATTTAGTTATTGAAATATTTATAATAATATTTTATTTTTTAATGTTAAATTTTTATTATTTGAATAACATTTAAATTGAATAATCTGGAATCCATAATTTATATTTTTGGCACATAATTTCGTGATGAATTTTGTAAAAATATTAAGTAATTAATAATATGAATATTATTAAGTCTATTATAATTATTTTATGTGATTTTAATAAATATTTTAAAAGTATCATATGATTTCTTTAGAATATTTAAATAATTTTTAAATTTTTTAATTCAAACTTTTTTTAGATAGAGATAGATAAAAAGTCATGGAGAAGATAAATAAGAATCAGAGGAAATGTAAGAGAAAAACTCTCTACTAAATTAGAGATAATTTAGGATTGATCCAAAAATGGTTCAGAATATTCATCAGATTGAATTGGACTTGATCCGTCTATAATACTCATATTGGACCGGATTGGATTGAACCAAATCCTGTCCAATTGACACCCCTTAATAGCAAGAAAGGTTTCCATCTTTAGAAGCAACAATTGCTTTTTTTAATGATTTAAAAGTGATGCATAGCAAAACGGCTAAGCCAAGGAAAACTTATAGCATAAACAGGCCTCAAAAATTCATGCGTACTCATTGTCTCAAATAAATGAATCCACCATTTCCTAGTTGCTGATTAGTCTAGAACACTTGTCCATCTCCAGAGTCCAATATAAAGATTTTTAAATACAACCAATTATACACAACCAATTATACACCGGTAGGGCGTATCAGGCAGTATCAGTAGTTTAACTTTTTTTTAATTGTTTTTCAAATCCTGTTCAAGGGGCTCCTCACACTGGATGCCTCACACCGACCTTACATGCACATCTTACCATGCATTGGAAACATATCCAGTACTTATAAGTTATTATTCAAGAGAGATGATCAAAATACTCGGTGGATGTGCATGTGAGGCAGCCATGTGAGGAGCAGATCCCATCACAGTTTAAGGTTTCTCCACTCCTTGATTTGGTCAAAACCCCGATACACTCTGGAGGGGCACATCTGAGTGCTCCTGATACGATACATATCAGCCAATATGGGCGTGTCAATTTTTTTGAACCTTGAACCCAACCGGTAAATTTGATTTTAAGTCAGAAGTAAAACTAAGTTGGTCTATAAGCAAGATCACACATCTATATTAGTGGTGCAGGATTCAGGAATTAGTACTAAAGCAAACCATGGCGGAAAAAGGACCAGATTCACCTAGTTTGATCATTAGGTATAGTAACTATAGAATCTCGTAAATTGTCATCAATTTTAAGAGTTAAGGTAACCCAAACAAAGAGACACTACAACTATCATGAGGCAAATAACAGAATATTGTCAACCTAAGAACCTAATACATGAAAGGATATATAAAGAAAAGGCGGAATCACTGTTCGAAACAAAAAGGACTATAAAATAGGGCGACAGGGAGAAGGAAAGACTCATTTTAAGGGCATTCGAAAACATGGAAATAGGACAAAATTGGCACATCACTTGAAGCATTTAGCATCCAACAGAGCTTCTCCCTCGAATGGCTCTGCATCTTCAATCATCTGATTAACACGCTCCTTTTGGGCTTCATCATTAATATCCACCTTCCTCCAGTCATACAGCTCCATGTCATAGCACTCGTCAAGTACAAACTGAGGAACATCTTGACCACGGAAGAGCCACAACCCCTTTACCTTGAAGGGTGGCCCTGATCCAATAACCAGCATCTTGCCAAAAGCGTACTTACGAGCCAAATCCATCCGCTGCAGGAACCCACTGACCTTGTTTAAGGTGACAAATGAAACAGTATTCTCGTCGTTATATTTGTAATCACAAAACCAAAGAGAATACCCCTCGGCATCATACATGTCCCAAAATCCTGCAACCAAATGGAAGTACTATCAAATAAAGGGTTGCATCACAAAGCAAAAGTCAGAAGTGAAAAAATAATCAAACAAGATCTCAAACATATACAGTGAACATGAAACTTTTATTCATTATCATCTAGTGAATAAATACGCATGAAATGATTTAAGGACCCATAATTCAATAATGGTCATGACACTGAACAGTAGAATGGTAGAAACAGGACTCGTGTAGCTGACCCCATATTAGTTAGATCAAGACTTAGTTGGGTTGAGTAAATACATGCACATGCCATGGAAAATCACTGGTGAAAATTCCGAAAAGATTACATAAAGAGAACTTATTGGCATCAATATCAAAGTTCCCAAGTCAAGCCGAGCTCATGAATTGTTTTTTATGGGTTTGGAAATACATCTTAAGAACAGAGATTCAATTCTGAAAGGTTCTAAGTAACTAAGGGGAGTCGCCAAGTTGTTCACTCAATGAGGGTTGATATTGGGAAGGGAAAGCCATGATAGAACCAGTCAACTAAAAGTTGACCTATGAATTTATCAAAAACATATAATCTATAATATGGTGAAGTCTTGGAATTAGGTAATTTAATTGTTGGAAACATGGCTGACAAGGATGCAAGGAAAAAGTAGACAACTTGGTTCTTGCCCTAAGCACCTAAGAGTCTGTTAGCAATGGTCGCTTAACAAGATTTGTAATTTTTTGTCTATGTATCATGTTAAAATGTGCTACACATTCATTTTGCATTATTTTGTAATTTGCAGTAAAAACACTAAAATAAATCCAAGAAGAATAATGAAATTTGCATATACAAATAAAATCATTCATTTTACAAAGCAATAATGTAGAAAGGCATCTCTAAAATCATGAAATTTGATATAAACAGAATATAAACAAACAAGGAAAGAAACAACTAAAATGGAATGGTTAATCCAAGTATTACAAAACAATGAATCCATGCAAATAAACAAACAGCTCCTTGAATCCAATCAATGAAGCATTGCAGCCAAAGTTCAAAATATCGATAAACCCGACACGCCGATAGGGGCGTATCAGGCGATATCGATGCTGTTTTTTTACTTTTCTTATTTTATTTTCAAAACCGGTTCAGGGGGGGCCGGTTTAAGGCTCCTCCACCCCCTGAACCGGTCAGAACCCTGATACACCCACTGTAGGGGCATATTGGGGAGGTCCCGGAACAATACGTATCGGCCGATACGTGTTGATACTTTGAACCTTGATTGCAGCAATAACACATTAAATACAATCAGAACTCCCGCCAAAAAAAGGCCCTGTGCTTACCAAGGCTTCACCTTCTCAACTATGGTGGAAAACAATTTTTTCCATGCTTCATGGGGCTAAACAATGGAGAGTAGCCCATAGCTCAAGAACCATAACCCCCTTCAATGAACCATAATCCCTCAACCCTAATGAATGTGGGCTTTGTTCCCAAATATACACTGCAGCCAGCATGAGACCTTGCCAACTGAGCCAGTTTTTGACCTCAAGAACATCGGCACCCCCAAGAAGATATATAATAAAGAAATTCAAGCCAGAATTTGGTTTACTGCAGATATGCTTTGATATCTGCACCAACTTTGCTCAGAAAGCAAAGATAATAGATGTATAGAATGGGGAATGGCCAATTGAAAGTTGGCTGAGACCCAATTTTTTTTGATAAATACTGAGACCCAAATATTTGATTCGGAGAATTGTGTTTCCTATTTAGTTTATTTGGATAAATGGAAAAGATGCAGTACAAAACTATAATGATGCCTAAGGAGCAGGCTAGAAGAAATAGCAAATCAAAGAAAAGACCTAAAACTAAAGAAGCTTGAGAACTGGTCATCACATTATAGTTTTTTTTTTGATGAATGTCATCACATTATAGTTGGTGAAAATTAATGCAGCTGTAAAAGATAAATCTGCAGGCATTGTGATTGAAGGAAGATATGAACCTGGAAAATCTAAGGGTGAGCAAATGGGTAGGTTCTACCTGGAGCTGAATGGAACTGACCTCAAACCACCCAACCTGATATGTTATCATACACAATCACTCATGGTCAAAATGACCATTGTCTCAGTTGACCATAGAGTCACTTGAGTGATTTGATCATTTTCCTTCAATATAATATTTGAATGTGTATAATAAGTAATGTAATAGGTAATATTTAAAAAATTTAAATTGTAATGATATGTTTTGAACTATATATTAATTTATTATGATAATGTACAGATTAAATTACTCAACTTAATCAATTTAACCAATAAAGATAATATAAGTTTTGAACTATATTTTTTCCGAGGAAGTAAAGAAAGAACAGATTCCATGGGTAGACCAACCCTGGATCTAATCCTAGAACCACCAAGGCCAGAACCAAGAATAGAAACAATTTCTACATGATAGGTTCCAGTTACAAAAACCAGGAACAAGCTCCTATAGGGTAGGTTACAGGTTCCGCCTTGGAACAAAACTGAACCAACCCATGCTCGCCCCTAGGAAAAACTATCAAGTGAAAGAAAGAATTGGAAGGAATAAAAGTTCCAAATTAAAGTGAAATTGTCCCTAATAATAATACAACAATGTGAATAAAAGTTTCAAATTAAAGCAGGAAAATTAAAAAAATAAATAACAATTTTACACATGACAAGAATGTTCTCAAAAATTTACTAGATCAACCCATCAAAAGAGCAATTTATCACTGATATTACCAAGGTATGCATGTAAACAAACAAAAAATTTAACAAAAGTGCACAAAATGAAGCATCCTTGAACTCTACCCAACAAATTAATCTTAATTCTATAAGACTTTAGAAAACAATTTGATTTGATTTGAGTTTTTTTATGAACTTTGTCCCTGAAAACAAAGCTTTTTTGAAAAAAAAATGAGAGAAAAATAATGCCTTAAATATCATATATTTACAATAGGCATGTCTTAGTCAAGTGTCAAGATGTTACTAAAAATATTGGTTGGCCTTCATTTAATGTCAACCACTTCTAATCTGTTGCATCCAAAAACGTGTTGGTACCTATTTAAAAAATGGCATGTACAGTGAAAACTTTCTAGCCATGCCACATAACAGCTTTAGTGCCATCAACTTATGAGTATTCTCCGCTTCAAGTACATGGTAAGCACATGATGCTAACAAAAAGCAGAGCAACTCAAATATTGGAGTGTAATGGCAGAAACATTAATACACAAGATTATGCCTGATTATCTTTGCTCTCGGTACAAGGTATAAAAGAGGAAATAATTCTTGGATGTATTGCTAATGATAAGACACAGTACCTTTAATGGCAACCTCACGAAAATTGGTTTTGGTGTTTGAGTAGAGTCTCTTCCACTCGTCCAATATCATCTTACTAGGGGGAAGAAGATCAAGTGGATTCTTTGGTTTGGGTTTTGGTGCCTCTTCCTCCTCAACAGGCTCTTCCACTTTAGGCTTTGCAGGTTCTTTCTTGACCTCTTTCTTTGGTTCATCCTTTACCTTATTCTTTGCAGTCTCTTTAAGCTGAGATGGCTTCTTTGTTGACTGAACAGGTGGAATAGACTCAGCCTGTTTCACTTCCCCAATTATCTTGCGGAAGTTTGGCTGATTAACCATGGTCCAGAAATACCTCTCAACGTGAGGAAACTCAGAGGTAAAGCTTTTAGTCAGGATACGACTGAATCCCAAAAACAAGTTACATGTCATGATAATGTCAGCTAGTGTAATAGAGTGCCCCACGAGGTAAGTATTTGAAGCAAGGTGTTTGTTCAAAGCATCTAGGGCTCTCTTCAAGGCAGAAATGGAAGCTTCCTCGGCCTTTATGCAACCAAAAAAAAGTTACATTACAAATAACCAATTAATGTTTTATAGATATAATAAAAAGCGCATCATAATACATGTACATATTATTATGCAAATGAAAGAAAAACTTATAAAGAAAAAAAAAATGTTGTGTAGCCAACCGGAGGAAGGTATGGTTGCCCAAACCCCAATCGAGGATACAACCACCTTGAAATATTGGTATCAACCTCTAATGATGCAAAGTCAATCCACTGCTCAACACGAGCCTGGGAAAAGCAAACACACAATCAATAGAAGGTAATGAAACATCACCACCACCACAAACCCAGGTAATAGAATAACAAAATGAGCATGTAACCCATGGAAGGAGCACACCATAAATGCTTACTAAAGAAAATGACAACAAGAACCCCAAATCTTACATATTCAATCAGAGAAGAACCATAGAGAATAGCGTCACCCTTCAAACGTGCAACTGCATCAAGTAAATAATATCAATTAGACTACTACATACTACATTTCAGTCCAACCATGAACCATCAGGGATTAAAGCACAAATCATGAAATATTTCCTCACCATAACGTGCAATAGCATTGCTCTCAAATACAGGGCCATCAGGTGTCTCCAATACAGGAACCTGCACAAGCAAAAGACCATTTTTATTTTCAAGCCACAAGTTACCAGGTTCCAACTTCCAACCAAACAACAAATAACCACTGCCTATAAGAGCTTACTTTCCCAATAGGGTTCATCTTAATAAACTCGGGAGTTTTATTTGAGACACCCATCTCAAAGTTTGGGACCAATTCCACTTTAACCCCACTGTACTCTGCAGCAATGAGTGCCTTGAAGGCATTCTTGTTTACATTTGACGCATGCAAGACCTGCAAAAACACATCAAATACATAAACCACTTAGATTACCRACTTCATTCTTAACATCATATCTAAAGAACAGTTTTTTTATTTGATAACTGTAATTTTGAGGATAATAGACCTGTTAATTATAGGAAGGAAAAAACAATAACTAATGACTATGTTGCTCTATGTTCTGCAGAATTGTAACCAACAGGATTGACAGTTCCGCATACGATGTTGAATCTAACAAAGTTAAATGTGAAATAATAGAAGTCAATCAGATTGGAAGAACTAACCAGAGACATGGCTTGATTGAAGCAAGACGATTCTTCAATACCCAATCTGATTAAAACAAGAGAAATTGAAGATTATTCAGTTAGAAACTTACACTAAACCCATATATATCTACAGAAAACATGAAAGGAAAAAAGAAAGGAAAAACATATAAAACAATTGCGCTAAATTGCTAGTACTTTAAGAGACATTGTCATATTAAGGTTGGTAAACGGTGGAAAGTTATGCCTTTTTTATTTGAAAGAGAGGCTTTTGTAAATCTGTCAATGGGTTAGACCTGGATAAAATTGGGATTGATTCAAGTCCCATTGATTAGTCAAACTCCCAAATCTAAAAAAAAATCAAATTAGAGTCAACGAACAATCCAATTCACTTGGGAGAATTAGAAAAAACATGCTTAAAAAATGAGGGTGGTTGTCAAACAGGACAAATCAAATTAGAATAGAGGTAGAGATGCACCCACATTCAATTCATTAAGAAATCTAAAGTACGAAATTTTGCTTCAACAGAGTAGATATCATGATAAATATATTTAAATTCAACTCAAATAAACATCTTTGATCTAAGCTGGAATTTAGAAAGTTCACATAAACAGACAAAATAGTTAAACCTAAAGCATGTAAATGGTAGCTATATACTAATAGAGTAGGAAAAGAAACCAAATATATCTAACTAATAGAGTTAAAGACTAATTACAAGCAGGAAAGAAAATTAAAGATGTAGCTTGAAGAGAAATAAAACCTCTATGCAAACTCTTAAAATAATAAACAGAAACTACAGTAGATATAAAAATTAACATTTGAATAATCAATAATATATATATATATATGGAACGCTCTAAATCAACATATTGAATGATAACCTGAATTTCAGAAGGAAACGTAGTAGTAGTTTGTCATGAGTTCTCAGGCTGATTGTTACATGACTTTCTCGACAGAAACAGATTTACACGTTTGTCAATTCACACGGAAAAAAAAAAACAAAAAATGAAAAAGATTATGTCCATCGGTGGCATCCGAAGTTACAGCAAGTTGCTCCTCTCCACCAACTCGAAGATAACACACCACCAACTACACTGCCCGCACGATCAAAATCTCCTAAAAGGGTTTTGTGTTTTTGTATGACTAGTTACAATGGAATAGTAAGAAACTTAAAAAACGCCAATGCCAGGTGTCCATATAATAATTTAACGATGACTTATATCTCGAATTTATTTCTGGAATGATGTAGTACCAGTAAGAACGAAACAATATCTTCTGTAAATCTCATGCTGTTGATTTAATAGTAATGTAACCAATCAACCTAGTAATTTTTAACTAATTCAGGCATTTAGTTGAGAAACCATACTTTTATGTTCGAGCTTGCAGAGCAGACCTTATTCGGTGAAAACTCGAAATCTCTGACTTCAAAATTCGCCCCTTTCCTGATGTCCTTCGCTGCAAACAATTCAATCAAATACTTTAACTGCACAAAGTATAAAAAAAAGGCTTTTGAAATGAAAATGAAATTAAAATTAAGAAAACTAACAAAAAAAGAACACTCAATGAATTGAAAAAACACAATCCAACTTATAACTAGAAGTTGATCAGAAAAAGCTAGGAAGTATGAAGATCAAGCAGCGCCCTTCAAAGCCTTAAACATTGTAAAAGAAAGAAGGACAAAGAACAGAAGATGAGCCAATTACATTCAGAGTCCACAAATCTGCCGAGGTGGAGCTTCAATGCAACCTATCAGAGAAATCGAGGAAGAAGACTGGTAACCGATTTCCTTGATCTCTGAGACTCGAACAAGGAAACCCTTCTCGTCGATCTGTCGCCGCTACGGAACTCCACACTAGACGAAGTACTAAAAAATGAAAAGACGAAGAGCTAGGGTTTCGACCTTTGTCTAATTAAGTTATAAAATTACGAAATGAGTCTTAGAAGTTTAGGTAAAGCAGCGTTAATAGAAGGGCAGAGTAGTAATTTTATTTCCAAAAAAAATGTGGGAGTGGGCTGGCGATGAAAAACGACCCAAGAATATTCCTAGTGGGCAAAATAGTCAGTAGAGATCGGTAAAGGAGTCCACCGATTCTTTTGCCCATCATATAGATTCATGGAAATTCTTTGGTTGCAAAACGAATGGCGTCACGTCAGGAAAGTGTCCACGCTCAACGGTTGTAGAGGCCAGTTCGGAATTCGGGTCGTCAATGTTTCATTATCTTACCATTTATTAAGACTAGGCTGCCGATTAGGGGTGTTAACCGTATTCGAAAATTTGATTGGGAATTCGATATTTTCGATATAATCGAATAAATTCGGATACTTCGAATATTTAATCGGTTAAATTTAGATTCGAATTTGGATATGATGTGATTTGATTTAATAAATATTCGAATTCAATTGAATTTGAATTTGGATATTAATTTTTAATATTTGTCAGATAGAAATCAGATATTGAAATTTTTAATCGGATTTGAATTCAGATATTATCTAATCCGATTTRAATTCGATCCATTTATACCTCTACTGTCAATGAATAGATCGAATATGGATGGGATAACATTGGAATCCGATTCACAAGTCCAAGATATTCAATTCCATTCGATTCGATATCCATTGGAATCGATTTGGTTACGTAGGATATTTGATCCGAGCCCAATTTTATATAGGCTGCGCTTGTAAATCATATTTGCACTTTGCACTAACGCAAATGCATGAGAGTGCAAATCTAAATCGTCTAAATTTGGTTTAGTTTTGCATTGGCATTTACAGTGGTACAATTAATAAAATAATTTTGCATTTATTTGTTTGAATCGTAAAAAACAAGTGTAATATCACATATGTGGGCCCCACTTAATATATTTTATATGTGGCCCAACTTATAACACAAATTTATTTTCACAAAAATCGGTCTTRMAATCTTTAACTTTGTCCCTATTAAGACAATATCACATATGCATATGTACCATGATTAGAAAACCTACATATGCATCAAAGCATGGAGTCATGATAACATTTCAATGTGGAACCCACCTATACATCCGAAGAACTTATAGACAACATGGTGAAATGCAAAACTACCGAATTGGGGGACAACGATGATCCCCTCCATATCTATTGACTTCAGACAAAAATTAAAGAATCAAATGTCTTCTACTGGCAACTCACAATTAGTAATATAAAATGCAATAATTCAAAAAGAAAAAAAAAAAAAAACAACCATTTCAACCCATGGTTTTTAAAAACGAACTAGTGACCGAATCGGCCAAGGGTTCGGTTACCGGTTCGAACTGACAAAAAAAATAAAAATATTATAAAAAAATTAAAAAATTGGAAACAGTGAAAACCGTTCAAACGGTTTAAATGGTTTGAACAATTAACCGGCCGGTTCAACGGTTTACTGAGCAAAATCAACAGTTTTGGGGGAAAAAATGATTTTGGAGGAAAATGGAACCGGTTCCCATTTTTTCCGGTCTGACCATCCAGTCCAATCCGGTTTTGAAAACAGTGTTTCAACCATCTAATTGTGGTTCCAAGATTTTATCGTATATATTGATGGGCATGAGCATGTATGATCTTCTTTTTTCTATTCTCATATTAACTGTTAATTGAGAGCAAAGGACATGGAGCAAACCTAACTAATATTATGGTTGAATAGGAGTAATGATCAAATACTCATAAGTTTTCATGTGAATTACAACAACAAAATAAAACAAAATGAAATGAAAAAGACTAGTATTCAAAAACAAATGGAAACTAGCAAACTAGATAATCAATGAGCTAAGGGCCTTGTATAGGGAAATAGAAGTCAACTTCTCATTACACAGATCAGCAAACAATTTGAGTAGATGCACTATCTAAACAAGGGCTAAACTTGGAGAAACTAAGCATCTTTTAGGTAATGTGGCACAGATTAAATAGGAACACTCGAGAAACATGAAATGGAAAATAAACCTGGAGAAACTAAGCATCACATATATATATATATAGTGTGTGTGTGATGATATTCTAATTCAATAAATGTCCAAACTAGCTACCTAAACTAATTAATTAAAGAAACAATCATACAACTTCAAAAGACGATAGAAAAGATCGAAGTTGATGTGGTAATAATTAGGAAAACTAGTTAAGGTGACCTTTAGCTAGGTCAACTCCCATGGATTTTGTGGCTTATTAAGATATTAAGAGGAGGGTGAGTTTACCCACCATGAAGGAATAATTAAGCAACCATCTTATGTGTGGCTTCTATGAGGTGGACACCATCCTAGTTGATGAATTGGGTAGGGTTTGGACAAGCTTTCAATGCAGCTAGTGAGTCACATGTAGCAAACGGATCTAAGTTGTAGGGGTTGTTGGATTTTAATCTCATAAGAGATTAAATCCAATAGGTTTGATTGGTCAATTACATGAGAAATTGCACCTACACACTTGATTGAAAAATTAGTTTTTCTCTTGCAAAATCCAATTTTGAACTTGTCCCACATTGAAAAATTATAAGTTTTGTTTTTAATATTTCAATAGGAGCTGATTTACACTCCTTAGAAATAGTAGAGGAGAGTATGAGGGTTTGATACCACGCAACGCGCATACGCACGTGTTTGCAGCGCAATGAGGCGCACTTTGCTCRCACTTAGATTTGATCGGGTGACTATTGATCACCGTTGATCATCGTTGATGAGATCAATGGTCACGATTTGATTGGGTGTGATCAAGAGGCACAATTCAAAGTTAACCGTCATTAACTGTTAACTACTTTTTAAACCAGCACCTACCTTTTCCTCATACCTCTTCATAAACTATTTAAGGAGCATGAATTAGACTCAAAAAACACACAATTTTGAAATTCTCTCTCTCTCTCTCTCTCAGTCCGGTCTGCTATAGTCTCACAGAAGGTTTCTTTAGAGACTCTTCAACTTTGCTGGTTGTAGATTCTCGCCTAAGGCTTTGTTGTATCATAGGAACGAATTTTCTTGTAACCCAACAGCAAACTCAGTGAAACTGAGTGGGGGCAAATAACGTTCTAAAGACAGTGTCTTCAGACACGCCTCAGAGCTTCTCCTCCACAGTTATAGTGACCCCATTCTTCCAACAGGGGTCACCACCCGAACCACAACAGGTCTTGAACTTTTCCTTGAACCCATACTTGAAAGGGTTCTTCATGACTGTATTGTAAGCATTGAAGTAAAGCTACTTAGGACAACAATTCTAGTTGGTGTTACAGTTTGAATGGTTAATCCAATAATTAAGATTCTGCTAAGATAGTAGCTTCATGGATGTACTGTAGCCAAACAATCCAATGTTGTTCACATTGGGAATCTTGAAATAATTAAGATTCTACTAGGAGGAAATATAAACAACCTAGATGCTAGGGGTGGATGCCAAAGGTTACTGCAAAGCAACAAGGATAAAAAAAACATTTACCATGTTACGAGAACAAGAGTAGAAATTTAGAACATAAAACAAAATTCATTAAAAAAAAGACAATCAAACACATTGAGAATAGTCAAAGAAAAGATGGGATAACATAGCCTTGGCCCTTCCCTCCCTCCATTTTCTCTTCTCCACCATAAGACCAAAAAAAAAATCTATACTATATATAAAAGTGGGAATGCAATGTGAAACTTTTTTTGGATAAAAAATACCCTTTACTTATTTGTTTGATGAAGGGTACAAAGTCATTTTATTACAACTTTAATGGCTACTAAAATACTCATAATTATGTATTTAGTCAATATCTAATGGTAAGGGTTGAAAATGCAACTTCCTTTTTTTTTGATAAATCCAAAGGGAGCTACACAAGATGAGGGGTAGAACGTGAAGGGATGAGAGGTCCATCATATGGATGGTCGAACCCTGCAGGAAGGTTGGGCGGAATTTCAAAAATTTCTCTCTCCCATTTGGGAATCACATTCCCTGTTTTAGAAAACTGCATTTTCAAGGATCAATCTTGAAACAAACCAGACCAGATCTGAAACCAAAAGGGAGGAGAATGATATACCTGATATGGAGTAACAATAACTCCCAACGAAGGTGTTCACGCCCAAGGAGAGAACCAAAGACTGCTTCCACCGAATATGACACGGTGTGAGGTGAAGTAGAATCAGATATAAAATGGGTTATTTGAAGCAAATTAAAATCTTGTTTAGTAATTAAAAATAATTACAAGTTATTTTGAACGAATTTCAGGTTATTTGGGCAAGTGTGAAACAAAATAATAGTTTTAGCGGCAGCCAATGCATCTCTATAGCGGCAGTTTTGAAGCTTTACCAGCAGTCAGGAAAACTACTGCTAGAACTTTTAGTGACAATTGTTTTAGCGGCAATTTGCCAACCACTGGTAAAACCTTTAGCGGCAATTTTTAAGACATTTAGCGGCAGTCAAAACTGCTGCAAAAAGTCAATTTTCTTGTAGTGTGATCTAATTGCATGACCATAAACTTAATGTTTGAAAATCTAATTGCAAGCCTTTCCTCCCATGATTCCCTACCATTCCCTTCTTCATCATAACTACTCAGTATCCTAGAGACCATCATCCTTTTCCTCTTGATTGTAATGATAATACCAATCAAAATACATAAATAAGCATTACTGCATCATCATTTCATAATGAATAGAAATAGCAATTGCAGCCAACTTTTTCTTTTGATTCCTATTTAGTGGTGATTGAGGCATGTCTCTGCAAAATATAGTGATGACCAAGGCATGTTTTTCAAATTAGACATGCAAGAAATTATTAGAATAAAAACAACTTAAGATGGAAAGAAATTCAAGTTACATAAGGCTTAGTTTAATGCAGAAAAAACTTTTATTGTCTTAGACAGTCTTGATATTATTTTCCTAAGTATCAAGTAATCCATGTGTAGCAAATCATAGTGATTAGGTCATCTCCCTGCAAAATGTAGAGATTTGCAAAGCCACCATCCCTTATACCTATACCAAATAAATATAGTTATAGAGAAGAGCCCAAGTAAAATTAAAGTTTGTTAAATACCTATTTATCAAAGAAAAAATGGACATGTAAAAAGGTAAGAGGGAGAGAAAGGAAGATATCTTTCTTTCTTTCTTTTTCTCCCTGGGGGAGGAAGGATTGAGAGAGGGACCGAGGGAGAGAAAGGAGATATGACACACTTCATATCTTCATATCTATGGATGTTTTGCAGTTGTATCTATAAGTAGTACTATAGTTATTGGGAAATGTCTCCAACATCATTCCTAAACAATGCTTAATGCTCCTTGCAGCTAGATGAAATAAAGACTTGCCTTAGTTAAAACGGTTTTCCGGCAATTAAATGGTTTAATTTAAATTTATGAAATCTAAACAAAGGAGAATCACTATAAAACATCAATAAGCTCAACATTGAGATCATGTATTAGATCTAGACATTCTGTTTCCCATGAATACCAAATAAAAAATCAGTATACAAATAAACAATTAAGACGCTCCAAATCCCCCACATGTTTCCACATACATCAGTTTGGACCATTCAACATTAGGGGTGTAAACGGATCAAATTCAAATCGGATCAGACAATATCCGAATTTGAATCCAATTATAAAATTCAATATCTAAATTCGATTCGATATCCGACGGATGTTGAAAATCAATATTCGAATTCGAATCCAATTAAACATTCGAATATTCGATTTGATTCGAATTTGAATAATTATTTATTTTAGATAATTAATAAAAATATAAAATAAATATTTTATTGATATAAAGTATATAAATATATAAATTATTTATATAATTTAATTATTATATATAAATTATATAAAATATTATATATTATATATATAAGAATTAAATAATCGGTCAAATTTGGATATTTATCAAATTGAATCAGGTCATATCCGAATTCGACCGATTAGATATTTGAATTATCCGAATTCAATTCAATTATGCCGAATATCGAATTCGAAATCGGATTTTCGAGTTGACACCCCTATTCAACATAAAGTTGCATCTTTCACCATCTGTGGATATGTGCATGAACAAATTCAAACACTTGAATAAAATTGTCACGGTCAATGTGATTAAAAAACTTTACAAAGGTGTATTACAAAATTCCAGATCCAAAAACTTGGCATTTCACTTGAGGCTGGGGCCATCCAAATATGCAACTTATAACCAATTGCCTCTCTAGAGTCCAGTGGTTGACACCAACTAGCACCTAATCAAGGCGAATATATAGGTGATGCAAGATCCAACAAGTTAGATATGGGATTTGCCATTATCATTTTTTCAACAGTTATTTTCTGCTATCTGATCTTTTGATTTTTATTTATCAGTTTAGTGGTCATACCTAACTACATTAGGAGCTGGTTTTCTTAATTATACTAGGAATCATCCTACTCGAATTATAAGTTAAAGAAGAAAAACAAGGTAGCCAACCATCCCATTTTTGAGTATATAACTTTGAACAACTCTAGTCATGGTTCTTTGCATAGGTAAAATATCCAAATTTAAGCTCAAATTTGGTAAATTTAGTTCACGTATTTAGCATGGCAATGCAGGCATTCTTATCTTTCTTTAGTGTTGTTTAATGAAATGTTTGATGCATTAGGGTGCACTTCCTCAAACCCTTGAAAAGACTAATAAGGATTTCTTTAGAAAGATCATAAATACATTGAGGCACTCTTCAGATATTTGTTACGAGAAAATAAAGGAGTTTGATTGAATTACTTGCCCCCAAAAACCAGAGGGTTATACCGTAAACAGGTATTATAATTCTTTTATAATATTCAACATCTTCTCTGTTTTCAATTAATCCATAATTTTTAATTAAATAGGATACTCAAATATCTACCCTTTCTAACTGAGGGGAAGCACATACCCTCACTTGAATACTCTGTTGGAACACTTAAGTTCAGATGATGGGGACATTAATTGGCGTAAAACTAAGAAGGATGGGATTTGGACAAATGAGGGTTCGGTGTTGCAACCCATGAAAAGGAATCAAAACATTGGATCCAATAGTAAGAGGTTACTTATAGAGAGTAAAGATGCTCCAAAGCTGAAATTTACTTGGGAAGAGGCACAAGATTTGCTCCGTCCACCCCTAAGTGTCAAACCTAGCATTGTATGGCATATATCATGCTGTTTAACCTTGGGTGTGAAAAGTCAAGAGAATCTATAGATGGTATGAATTTTAAGAGATATTCTCTATATGCTTGATATTGTTTTATCTCAAAGCTACAGTTGTTTCTTCAGTAAAAGAACAATAGTTGCCTTGTATTGTTACTATTATTTTTTCTGCATCTGGGCTAACATAAGAATACAAATTGTTTTCTTTTTTTTTTTTTCCTGCTGTTTGTGTAGACAGCTGTTCCTTTTGTTCTTGTCATTGTCATTAGCTGTGGAAGCACTTCATGTATTCATACAAGATGAATCTGAACACAAGTAGCTTGTTTTAGAATTGATGGATTTGTTCATGATTACATTCGAGGGTCTCTACTTAAAAACAATTTCTGAAAACATATGCCTTGATTTATTAAAAGCATGGCTAACACCGTCGGCATTCAACTACTTTCATTTTATGCTTCACAATGCATTTAATGCAGCAGTATAAGATAATAGGTGTGGACCATAATTGAAACAAGGCATTCACTTGGTACTAGGATCAGAGCCTGGCAGAAATTGTGCATCTACGATGGCAAAATAAGTTCTTGCAGTGGCTTGTGAGTTTGAAAGAACTTTTCCTTCATGGAACTTGGGGATAGAAATTATATGGTTTGTGATGATTAACTTGGATTTGGGGTCTCTACCTGCATTGTAGGGTTTGATTTAGGGTATCTTTGCTGGATGGGTAGAAAACAGTTTCAACTCTTTATCAAAGGGAATCCAGATAATTCAATAGTCAATCAACACCAACCAACAAAACATATGTTACTTGCACACTATAGGAAATATCATTTATAGCGGCAGATTTTGGAATGGCTAAAAGGCAACTGCCGCTAGAAATATTAGTCTTGCTCACGAATTGATGATGGTTTCTCTCTCTCGTGCCTCTTCCTCCTCAAATTTCTTCTCTTCCCGCCCTCTCTGTCTCTGTAGTATTTTTTCTCTCTCACTCAAACTCCATGTATTATATGTCATTGTTGCTGGTGTTTTTTGTCTATGACGAAGAATTATACTTAATTCATGATCTTAATAATGCTTAGGTGGGCAGAATTATGGAGGGACGGTGAAGTAGGGAGAGTTTGTCCTAAATGTGGTCTTACTCGTGTCATGGATATACATGTTTATGTGAGATTAAACGATGTCAGCCTTGTCTGAATCCTGATATGGTGGGAAATTTTGTCCTTTCTAGTGGTCTTCATATTTTGATGCTGGTGGTGTTAATTCACATGCTGGATCCCTATTTTGCATGCTTTTTCTTTGGATCCATTATATGCTCAATTTCAATAAAGAGAAGCTCTTATGGATAAGAGAGTAATATTCATCCTTGTGATAGGAGTTCAACTCTTGAACAGGGTTTCCCTTGAATACTCATATTAATTTAGAAAACTTGAATGCCATAATAACGACTATTATACTCATGGTTTCCTTAGGCATACAAAAAGATTCATGAAACTTACTTCTGATGAGTTAGTTACAGAAAAAAAAACTTTTGTGGAGTTGGGTGATGTATGACTAGATAGTTTCAATTTTATGGCAATCTGAAGCCACATGTTGTTGGCAAGGTATGGCTATTGGAAATTCATATCTATTGGAGCTTCTAGATCTTGTTTTTCTTTTTCTTTTTCTTTTTTTTTAACTGAATTGGATTTTATTATCAAAAGAAGGAAACTAATAACAAACATCCCATGGGGGGCATGAGGTGCAGCCACACCCTTATACATTTATATGTCAAAATTGGAAATTACAGCACAACCCAGAAAAGAGAATCCCTTAATACCTTTGTTTAACTAAGAAATTTGCCATTGCATTAGCTATCTTGCTCACCCATTGTATCCTAGTTGTCATATGCCTTGTTAGCCACTTGACTTTCTTTAGTAGGCCCCTACAGTTCCTAGTAGCAGAATCCAGATTTAGCATCCACCCCACAACCACCTTATTTCTCTCTATAGTCAAAAAGTTTACACCAATTTCATCTGCAATATGAATTTCTTGTACAACAGCTAGCAAGGAATTGAGTAGCTAATAAAGCTAGAAGCTCTTGTTCATCAAGTATGTCAATATTCTGGTGCCTCCAGAAACTGGGTAGAATTCAGTGGAAGGGAACTCTTTAAAATGTTGTCCTTGCATGGACTACATGACATTGGCCTTAGAGATTCAACACATTAATGGAGGGCAGCATCACTTATCAAACAATAAATAAATAAAAAGAAAGGAAGGCAGTTTCTAGCTACAAGGCTAGGCATCTTGTTTGGATGTGTCCCAATATCTTTGAATTCCATGGATGTAGTCTTTCCCAAGGTTAGAGGAGCATGTGGGTCAAGTTATATCAGGATTAACTTGAAGTAGTACTCCCTATAATGAGCTTCGATCTTTCATTTTCAAGTAATTAAAACCAGTCATTGTTGTTTAATTAACTTGCATGGGTTCAAGCACTAAGCAAGTGATTTTCAACTAATTTTGTTCATGATATACAGTATCATTGTCATTTTTTTAATTAGTTCATTATATTAATAATATATAATATTTTCATTATTTTTATTTTAATTTCTTAATGCATGGTCTTCATTATAAGAAATCAATCTAAACTGATCCACATTCAATATAAATCTAATGAAGATTCAACATAAATCAAATTTGGGTCAAGGTATATTCAATTCAAATTGATTAGGAATATAGGTTCTTGGCTGATTGATTCATAAATACACCTGATGTTTAAAGGCAGACATCCAAGTGTTTTTTTTTTATTATTTTAGTGTTCTGTTTGTAAGAAATGGTTAGTTCTTTCGTCTTTTGGTTGGGGGGATTGAGGCTGTAATGGGATGATATAGTTTTTTGTATATTCTCTGTTTATTTCTAATGAATCACTTTACAGGTTTCAAAAAAAAAAAAAAAAAAAGGTTGGACTAAGATCTGATTCTGCAACCACATGTGAATTGCTTCCGATTAGTAAAAGTTAGTTAATTCAAACCTGATCCAGTCACTCTGCTTGAGTGGGTTGTACTACATCACTGCTCACCCAAAACACTTGATATTCATGATATTCTGTTCTTTTGCTTTTTATTTACATGTTATCTGGTGTCATTAACTGATCTGTTTTACATTTTCCTTTCAACACCTTTCAGGAAGTAAAGCATAAGATACTCTTTCTGGTGAAAATGTTGGAGCCTTTTCATGATCCTGCCATAACACCAGCGAAAAACACAAATGCTTTTGGGGATGTATCTGCAATTTTTTCTAGAGAAACAATAAAAAACTTGTGCCGTAGCACTTAATGTAATCTGTACAGCTCTACATAACTTGAAAACGGTTCCACTCATTGTGGCTTAAATGTTTTGAATGGAAAATGGTTGTTTATATTTTTTTGTATTTAATTTCAACTTGGATGAACTTTTGAATATAACTTCAGTTTGGATGAATGAAAAGAAAAAATGTTATTTGAATCAAATTGCAACTTTTTAGTAATTGAAAACAAATATTGGTTATTTGGATTTTGGACAAAATTTAGATTATTTTGGCAGCTAGGAAAAAATTAAAATTAAAATGTTATTGAGGTTGGTCTATAGAAGAGCTGGTAAAAATTTCTCGCTGCCACTACATGCTTATTTGGTGGTAGATTTTTGACCTTTAGCGGCAGTCAACATAGTCCTTTAATCAACCAAAACTGTTATGAGTAATTGCATTTAATAAAGGCATGATTTAATATATATATATATATATATAAATATATAAAATATAAGTTGTGAGAAATGATTTGAGATCTCATAATTTAATAATGGAGATGTCACTAAATAAAGCAAAATGATGAAATAGGTTTTTTGTAGCCCAGATATAGTTGATATAAGGCTTTTAATATAATTTCTAAAATAGGTAAACTTTTAAAAAAAATATATCAAATAAGGGCAAAAACACTGTTCATCTTCTTCCTCCTCCAAACCACTTCTGCCCTAGCCCTGAGAACCTCAATGACTACCATCCACCAGTGCCGCCACTGCTGCCTCCGCCCACCTCCATCAACGCCAATCTGACCACCACCCTTGTGCTGGAAAATTTCTAGCATTAGATGAGGTATATATAATCGAGCTAAAGAAGAAACATCCATTCACCTAAAGGTCCTAAATAACCACCTTCCTCAACGATCTAAACTTTGTTGGAGATTGCTTCGAATGTTCGTATGTTGGGAGGAAGGGCAACGACTAGTTTCTCTCATGGCAGCTTGGCGTCGATACACGATTGGGGGCCGGAACTAAGCTTAGTGTTGCTCATGATTGAAGTGTCATTCGTAGTGCCATGGTACGTTCCTAATGATTATGTCGCTCAGGGGTTCGGAGAAGGAAAAGTTAGCAACACAGTGGACACTGAGAGAAAAATGGAGCGACTGTCGGACGTTGTGGAATTCAGAAACAGCTGGTGCCAACTTTGACATGCTAAGATAACAGCCAGGATAAATCCAATTGAAGTGAAAGCCATCGAACATGTATTAATCAATGGCTTCTTTGATGAAATTGATGGAGGCAGCAAGGTCAGGAATTGATTCTGGAATGGAGAGGAAAATCTTTAAATGCGGGTTAATGGAGCGCATGCTAGAAGTATGGTTGAACAACCATTGAAAGTTTAAGGACGTGAAAGTGGTGTTATTTACTCAACCGATGGAGCAGATGAGGTGAGTCAATTTTGAGGTGTCAATGGTGGATGGAGGATACATCCTTGTCTTCCATTATGGACAAAATACAATCCTAATTGAACCTGTGGAACTTAGTAGCTTGTGCTGCGGAAAAGTCCCATGAATTGGGCACTGGACAAAAGGTGGATTCGACGATGGGACAAATGATGGGTTAGAGTTCGCCGGTGTGACAAATGATGGGTTAGAGTTCGTCGGTGTGACAAATGATGGGTTAGAGCTGAATACAAAGTATATCTAGCATGATGCAAGGGGAATAAGAAGAATGGCAAATACTCTGGCATTCAAGGACATGGTTTGTTTAGATTAGAGAGAAGAGTAGGGGGAGTTTGATCGCATATAGAGATGAAAAGTCTAGTACTCTACCAAAAGTTGAAAAGTCCAAGGTTCCCGGGTCTATTTGTAGAGCCCAAGGTTGGTGTAGTAGAGGCATGTCGTTAGATTGGCATTGCTAGAGGTGGGTGGCGGCGGCGCTGGTGGATGGTGGTCATCGAGGTTTGTGGGGCTGGGGCGGAAGTGGTTTGAAAAAGGAAGAAGATGAACAGTGTTTTTGCCCTTATTTGATATTTTTTTTAAAAGTTAACCTATTTTAGAAATTATATTAAAATGACTATTTTTATTGATATTAGGGCCCAAAAGTTGCCCTTATCAGCTATAATCCCTATTCAATTTCACTAAAACTATTTTGTACTTCTATGGTTTAAGTGGCAATTGGAATTTTCAGAAAATTGTGTTACAATTGCACACAACCATGTATAATAGATATCATACATATTTTTGGTAGTAAATTGGAAAACAAATACACCATTAAGTGAAAAAAACAAGAATTAGGAATTTCAATTAGAATGCCAACTTTGTATAATTAATTTTTGAAAAATGAAAAATACGAAAAATAATGAGGGTAAATATCAATGACCATTTTTTGTAAGAATATATCAATGTTTCTGTGAAAAATCCACAACACAATTATAGGATGGCAAGAAGTATGTATGTATGTATGATAATGCAACCATTTATGAACATTTTTATGAGAACATAAAAGTGGTTGTGATATGCAACAAAATGAGAGGAATTAATGGAATAGAGCAAAATGATTTGGAGAATGATGGGGCATCTAAGATTGTTGGCATGGGTGATGTTTGCTTGAAAACCAACATTGGCTGCAAATTGCTATTGAAGAATCTAAGACATGTTCTAGAAGTCCACCTTAACTTGATTTCCACCGGTTGTCTTGATGATGATGGATATTCACATACTTTGGTGAAAGAAAGTGGAAGCTCACTAGAGGTTCTCTAGTGTTAGCTAGAGGTGAGAAATCAAATACTTTTTATGTGACACAAGCTACAATTTGCATTGGAGAAGTAAATGCAATTGAAAATCCCTCCATTGAGCTATAGCATAAGAGACTTGGCCACATGAGTGAAAAGGGACTTGAGACTCTTGCAAGGATGAGATTATACCTATTGCCAAAGGTATGCATTTGAAAACTTGTTCTGATTGTTTTAATTGGCAAATAGCATAGAATTTCATTTTAGAGATCTCCTTCACATAGAAGTCATAATATTCTTGATTTGGTTCATACTAACGTATGTTCTATGAGTGCTATAACAATTGGTGGTTTTGTTACTCTTATTGATGACCACTACAAGAAATTTTGGGCTTATGCTTTGAAATCCAAGGGCCAAGTGTTAGCAATATTCAAGAATTTTCATGCTAGTGAAGTGTATACGTGTTGATAATGGTGGTGAATAGAGGGATCCTTTTGACTATTATTGCAGAGATCATGCCATCAAGCTTGAGAAAATTGTTCCAAAAACACCCTAACAAAATGGAGTTGCTGAGAGGATGAACCACACCACTGTAGAGAGAATCAGATGCAAGCTTTCACATTCTAAATTATCGAAGCCACTTTGGGGTAACGAAATGAGAACTACAATGGATTTAACTAACCTCTCATTCAGCTCCTTTGAATAGTGATATATATGTTGGAGAGAGTTTGGAAAGAGAAAGATGTTTCTTTTGAGCATTTGAGAGTATTTGGCTATAGTGCATTTGTTCACATTCCAAAGAATGAAAGATCCAAGCTTAATAGTAAATCTAAACAGTACATCTTCATGAGTTATAGGAATGTAGAATTTGGTTACAAGTTAAGGAACCCGGTTAACAAGAAGATTATTAGAAGTAGAGATGTTGTAAAGATCAAAAGATAAAATATCTTGAGAAGACAAAAGAGCCAAGGTCTGTGCAAGAGGTTTTTGTAAACTTAGGTCCAAGTCCTCTACCCATGGTCTATGATGAAAATGGGGGGCAAGTGCAGGAAGAACATGACCACTCATATAGAGATACTTCAAGTGACATAAAACATAAGAAGAGTAAGTTAATCAATAATCTCCTAAACCACCAGTTGACTAAAATTTAAGAAGGTCTACTAAACAAAAAAACCCTCTAGAATATTTTCTCCTAATGAGTATGTGTTAATTATTGATGGAAATGAACATGAAAGTCATGAAAAGTAGTGTTGCATAAACATTAGAAGGAATGATTAAGAGCAATGCAAGATGAGATGAAATCCTGTAAGATGCAAAGCCTAGATATAAGGTTTGGTTAGTTGTAAATGGTTTTAGTTAGAAAAAGGGAATTGATTTTTGAAGTGATTTTCTCACCAGTGGTGAAGATGTCTTCTATCTGAATGGTTCTTGCTATAACTTCAAATATGGATTTGGAAATAGAACAAGTTGATGTAAAAACAACATTCTTACATGGTGAATTAGAGGAAGAGATATATATGAATCAATTGGAAGGGTTTAAAGTCAATGGCAAAAAGCATATTGGTTGAATGTTGAAGAAGAATCTCTATGGTCTCAAGCAAGCACCAAGGCAATGGTACAAAAAGTTTGAATCTTTCATTATGAATGATTGGTATAACAAAACCACTTCAGATCATTGTGTGTTTGTGAAATATTTTTCAGATGGTGTTTTTATCATTCTTTTGCTTTATATAGATGATATGTTAATTATTGGCCATGATTCTAAGAAAAGTAAGAAGTTGAAAAAGAAGTAGAGCAAATCCCTTGCTATGTAGGATTTGGGACCAGCTAAAAATATTTTTGGCATGCGAATTCTCAGTGACAAGAAGAGTAGGAGGCTTGGTTGTCTCAAGAGAGGCATGTTGAGAAGGTTTTGGAGAGATTCAACATGAGTAAGGCTAAACCAGTGAGTTCTTCATTTGCAGGTCACTTCAAATTAAGTTCTCAACATTGTCCTATATATAAGTGAGAAAGAAAAAGAAGAGATAAAAAATGTGCCTTATGCACCAAACATAGGTAATTTGATGTATGCAATGGTATGTACTAGTTTCGATCTTGCTTATGTTATTGGTATTATAAGCCATTTTCTCTCAAATCCTGGAAAAGAGCATTGGGTTGCGATGAAATGGATTCTTAATTAGATATATTAGAGGCATTTCTAGAGTATGTTTATGTTTTGAAAATGGTTAACCTATATTGGATGGTTATGTAAATGTAGACATGGCTAGTGACATTGACCCAAAGAAGTCAACTATAGGTTATTTGGTCACTTTTTTAAGGGGAACAATTTCATGGCAATCAAAAATTAAAAAATGTGTTGCCTTGTCTACCACTGAAGCTGGATTCATCGCCATTAATGAAGCAAGCAAGGAGTTGTTGTGGATAAAGAGATTCATACAAGAGTTTGGGATAAAACAAGAGAAGTATGCTCTCTATTCAGACAGTTACCATTTTATTGTGTTTTCATGACCTACATATTTGCAAATGTAGAAAGGGTTTCTTAAAAGACAAGTGAAATACATGAGACCCTTTTGGGCACCCAACAATGATATTATGTGCAAGTCTAGAAGATTCATAGGTTTGGCATTTGATAACTGCTGAAATTATAGCTAAATATTGAAAAAAGATTTCAAATTTTAAAAATATGACATTTAGCATTCAGTAACTTGAGACCTTTTCAAGTGTTGAACACTGGCCAGAATGATTAGTTTACCCTTAAAAATTTCACCATATATGAACAATACCCTTGAAGGATCTAGTATAGTCTGATGTGCTTGTGCATGAAACATTGATATACCAAAACTAGATTTTTATGGCTCAGGTTTGGGCTCTACTAGATGACCTAAGGCTCTGTAATGAATTGGCCCTAACCGGAATTTATATTGAGACGGATTCTGAGATGTTCATGAAGGTTTTGAAGGGTGTGCGGTAGTCTATGCCTTGGACCTTATTGTTAGATTGGGATGAACTTGGTTTTCTTTACAGAAGATGAATTACTCACACGTATAATCCCATATAGTTGGGATAAGGCATGGATGGTGATAATGATGATGATGATGGAGAATGTAATCAAAGCCATGGATACTCTTGCAAATCATGTATGTGACATGAGAATTAACAATTTCTTTGAGTGATACCTTACCTCTATTGTTTTGGTATATATATATATGTTTTCTAGAAGGGTTTAGAGTGGTTCATGGAAAGCCGGTTAATTGGGCAAGGCAAGTTATGTCCTTTCTTGTAAAATGTAATTTAATTTTTGAAAATGGTTAATAAAATTTTAAGATACCCGCCCCTCCGATTCGAGTAAAGTTTGGGTTTAAATAAAATATCTAGATTTTATGAACTTCTTATGAATTTGCTTTCTTAATGAGAAATATATACTTGCAACTTTATCTAATATAGCTACTGATCGAATAATAAATTTTCATTTAATTGCCATTATTTGTTATTAGAGGGTCAATGGTGTCGCCATCATCTATGATTCATCTTCTCTAATACAATTATTACATCTATGTTTAAAGTGGGAGAGCATCGACAATAACTCTGTCAAAGTGAAAAAGGAATAATCCATTTGGAACACAATTGATGTTTCCTCAGAATTTTAATTATGTTGGAGGTTGTGCACCGCTCATGGTAAATTTTATTTAATGAGATGTGAAGCTTAAGGAATTTGAGATAAGTATGTTCTAGAATTTCTTCAATTTTAGTTACATAGGTTGCGTAGGATTATAGATTTTGGTCTACTTTTTCTTGTGATTTGACTTTGTCTAAGAGAAAAAATAAAGTGACTTCCACTTTAAATGAAAGAGAATGGTGGTTGGAGGAGGGTTATCTATTTAGGAATAAGGTAGGATGCAAGATGATGTGGTCTCCATTTTATATGAGAAAGAATTGAGATAAGAGGATGGCCATAGAAATTTTGCATAAGTTGCTGGTATGTGAACAGTGAGTTCAAAAGAAGTAAACAGTACAAATTTTGTATTATATAGGAATGCAAATTCATGTAGGCACTCTCGGCAGGTCTCTGGCGTGTTGACACATGGCCAAGGGTGGGGCCAATTAGTGCGTCTGGCAGGGTGGAGGTTGATGCCTAGCACGGGATCAATGGCACGACCCCACACGGCGAGCTCGGATGACCGCCCTGTCAGGGCCGAATCGCATCCTGACTGTCCGCATGTTTTTGCCTACAGGTGACCTCAAGTATAAATAGGGCGTGCCACCCCTAAGGTAAGGGCTCTCTCTGGCCACCAGACTTTCACCTCTCCACGTTCTCTTGCTCTCTAGCTTTCTGGCGACCTCGTCCAAGCTATTCGGACCTTGTTTGCCCTTTTTGCTACGCCCTCACTAACTTGACTGTCGGAGTCCCTGCCTCGGGTTATCACCTGGGGCCTTTGATGTTCCCTTCCTCACAGGTACTCTGTTAGACAGTATATGCCCTTAGCTCCAATCAGATTGATGTACATTAGACATTTATTATAAATGAATAATAGTACATAATTGGTTCATGCTATAGTTGGTGTGTTTCTGTGTAATTACCCTTAAATTAGACACTTATGAGACTCATGTTAGTTTAGAATGTTTACAGCCATTGGATAGACCTGGGGAGGTTTATCCTGCCAAGGTTGACACTAATGTGCTGCTAAGTCGGTTGGGGTAGCTTGTCTCAGCTGCCAGGGTTAGACCCGAAGCACATGTAGTGTGTGTTTGCTTGAAACACTGAACCCGAACCACTTTCCAATTATGCCGTGGACCTTGGAGACTAGTGGGTAAAACTAGAAAGTTACACCTAACCCCTATACTCGATTATGGTACTGCACTAGGTGTTGAATTGGGCTGTCTTTGATATGCCAATCAGTGAGATCCTTAGCGGGGTCAAAACCTGGGTATGTTGGGGTAGTCTGAGAATTCACTCGAGTGGGTGATCATAGTGACAGGATCAACCCCTTTGTCGAACAAAGTGAATGATCGAGGACTGCACTCTCTCTGATGGAAACCAAAAATTGCCAGCAATCGATTTCTACCGCATTTGATATTTGTTTTGCAAAATATATTTATATGAATATATATATATATATATGTTTTATGAAAATGTTTGCAAAAATGTTTTAATTCATAGGATCCATCCGAGCAGAAAGTGCAACACTGTACCTTGCAGCCGAGGGAGATGTCTTCTCTTGTCAGATAGTGTTTGATCATTATGGGCAGAGAGGTTAAGTGTAAGATCATTTAGGGCTTTTATACCTGATGGGCTAATCTCACTTAAGACCATAGTCCTTGTGCCTTCATAAGGTGGATGGCAATGACCATTTAGTGTAAATGATGGACTCAGGGGTTCACTGTGTTTAGTAGTGAATTCGGCGAGGCTATGTCACAGAAGATAGGCTGAACCCATTTGGCTTTTGTGAAGATCAATGTTAGGGTCCCATGCCATACAAAGAGAGCCAAGTTAGCCAGCAATCAAAAGGGGACATGAGCCTGCTTGCTTTATGGGCCTAAGGCCCATAAAAAACTGGATTGATTGGATTAATCTATATGGGCGAATTTGGATAGGGATATCGATATGGATCAGCAGATAAGGATAAGAAGATAAGTCTTATCCACTTAAAGAGTCCAGATCCAAATAAAGATTTGGATCAGGAAGCTCCTAATTGGATTAGGAGTGCAGCTCTTTAAGCTACATAAATAGAAGATGATGAACTACTCCAGGTTCACACATTGCTCTCAGTTCTCCCTCCCTCCTTCTACTCTTACCGCCCTAACCATAATTCGATCTCCATTCTTGAACTGATAGAGATCCGTTCTGATTCTGATTTTTGCAAGAAAAATCAGATCTGATTTAGTGTTCACCTGCCTTGCTTGATCCAAGCCGTTAGATTGCAGTTCTTGCTGAAGGATTGCATTGCTGAACTTGCTTCATCTCAAACTGCGCTATCTTCAATGGAAGCGGGTTTTAGTACCCTCTTTGGGCATGGACACCTACTTTGGGAGCTACACATGTTGATTCTGTATCAGGTATTGCTCTCAATTTCTTTGGTTTCAGATCTGGTCCGGTTTGGATCAAGAATGATCCTTGAAAAATGTAGTTTTTCTAAAACTGGGAATGCGATTCTTGGAAGGGAGAAAAGAAATTTTTGAAATTTCGCCCAGCCACCCTGCATGGTTCGACCATCCATATGATGGATCTCCCTTCCCTTCATACTCGACCTCAGTTGACCTCGGCCGACCTCGGGCACACTTCACCAGCCCTCGACTGTAACCCACTTCGGGTCCCATGGCGCTCGGCCACTGCACACCCCGAGCTCCTCTGGCCCTCGGCCTCGGCACCCCTTGGATCCTTCCACTAGCCATCTCGTATAGGAAGCAGAGCAAATTTATTGTGCTGTCCTCGTCTGATCTTAGCATCAACAATTGGCGTCGTCTGTGGGAACGACTGCTATGACTTCCCCCCAACGCTACAACTTAGCTTCTAACGGAATGGCTAGAAAGAAGAGAACTACCCAGAACTTGGTCACTAGGGACCAACTCCGGACGGTCCTCGATCGACTTGACCACTTCACGTAGAGGCTGGATGAAGTGGGGTGACCGACAGGAGGCCACCCGCAGGATGGCCGTCTTGTTGGAGACCTAGGGCATTGCCACGGATGCCCTTTGCGGACTCCGCCGGTTAAGCACCCTGTCGGACCTTACCGAGCCGACCCCTTAACGTCTGACAGAAGCAGCCAAAGTGTGAGTCAGCCACTAAGAACCCTTGAACCTCCTAGCCGAGGGGAGAACAAATCTGTATGGTCTTGTGACAACCACCGAAGTCAAGGACACTTTCGCCGACAAGAAGCACCACCTCCACCTTGCGCCTCAGACCTCCGAAACTACTTCAAAGACTGGTAGGCCAAAAGGAATTGAGAAGCATTCGTATCCTCTAACTCGGGAGGCGAGGCCGACCTGTCTTACTTTCGAGGAGACCTAGATGAGGCCGAGGTGCCCGTCAGCCAGAAGATCACCAATCTACAGGAGCATCGTCTCACTCATGGTTGTCCGACAGCGATACGGTGAGAGCTTATGGTCCTACCTCGACCGCTTCAAGAAATAAGAATTCGAGATCCGTGACCTCAACCCCATGGTCTCCATGCATGTAGCAATCCAAGGTCTCCTCCCCGGGTCGGCCCTTAAGTACTCTTTCGCCAAGACACCACCTAGAACCAAGGCGGAATTTTTGAAAAGGGCACAGAAGTACATTGACACCAAGGAAGACTCGGCCAACGAGAACCGAGGTGGAGGGGCCGACCATGACCATGATGACCACCGACACGAAGACATATATGACGAAGACAACAATAGGAAGCTGCCGGCCTCATCCTACGACCAGTACATGCCGCTCAACTCCACCCGAAAACACATCCTCATGCAAGTAGGAGGGGAGGAGTATATGATGCGGCCTAGGAAGAGAAAGAGGAACCCCAAGAGGGGTGATCCAACAAAACACTGCATGTTTTACCGGGCCGCCAGCCACAACACTAAGGACTGTTATGACCTCTAGGATGAGGTCGAGTCCCTCATTTGCCACGGATATCGGAAACAGTAAGATGACACCGACTTCATCACCTCACCCTAGTAGCAACAGTTGTAGTCAGTCATCAACACCTCGGCCTCGGGCTTGCCCGCGGGCCAGTCCATGTAATCATAAGAGCTTGGCCTTGGTCGACCATGTAAACACTTTTTGTATAAAAGTAAGCCCCTCTCACCTTGCCTCAAGCCCTCAGCGTATACGTTATCGTCTCGATAGAGTGACCTTCCGTAGCATACAACCTTCACCAAGGTTACGCACGCAGACTGTACCTCAGTCCAAGGCACATGACCCTTTGAGGTCATACACCTAGTCGCCAAGTCCCCCACCTCGATTGATCGTTTGGCCGTGGCACACAACTTTCTCCAAGGTTAAACGCTTGGACTGGATGTCAATCTAAGGCATATGACCCTCTTGCGGCCACACACCCTTGAATTTTTTAAAATTTTTTTAAAGGCAAACAAATCAACCACACGACCTAGGGGCTGACCTAGGGTATCCTAAACTAGTGGTTCAACCCATGTGAATCCTTTTAGGTCCACTTGGAATTACACCACTTCCTTTGGTTAGCCTAGTAAAAGGAGGGGATGTGGGTGGCTCCCCTTGCTCTCGCAAGGACCTAATTAAGTATTCACAAGACCCGCTTAGGCATAGCCATTTAACCTCTTTCCTTAGACACCAACCGCTAGTTATGGAAAGTAATTTCAAGCTTTCCTAAAATTCAACACACCTTTGAACCAAATGTGAGGCTTCCCTAAAGGATCTTGCTATCCAAATTTTAAATTAGGGTTAGGATGAACCGCACGTGAATGGTGGTGATTTTTGGGCCTAGGAAGGGTGATGAAATCCCCACCTTAACTTATTTAGGTTGTGTGCCCTTAAATGGATTAACGAAACAAAACAATCAAACAAAATGAATGCAACTAATTACAATGCATGAAAAATTATTTCTAAAATGAAATTCAGCAATATAAAATAAAAGAATAAAATAAACTAAGCAAGAGAAGCAATTAAAATAATAAGAAACCTAGCACAATCACAACTAGCAAAATAATTTCAGCAATTAAATAAACATATATGATGCATGCTATAAAATATGAAACCCTAAATGTTGGAATGCAAAAATTAAATTAATTTTTTTGATATTTATTTATTTACTTTTTTCAATATTTTTTATTTTTTTTTTGAAATTCAAAGTCTTAAATTTAAATTTCGAAATTTGAAATTGAAATTCAGATTTGAAATTTAAACTCAAATTCGAAAGTTTCAACCATTTCCTATTTAGCAATTAATTATTCAATTAAACAACTAAAAGAAAAGAAATTAAATACAACAACAAATAATAATTGCAAACAAAAAATAAAACAACAATTAATTGTGCTAAACAGAATTAACAACTACCAAAAATAAATGCTAACAAACTAATTGCTAATCTAAAAATTAAACTGAAAATAAAATGATCAAAAAGAAAATTATGCAAGAAATAGATAAAATAAAAGAAAAAAATACGAATCCAAAAAAAATAAAACCGAAAATAAAATAAACTAAAGAAAAAAAGCTGATTTTTTTATTTATATTTTCGTTTTTTTAATAAAAGAAAAAAAAACAAACCTAAAAATTAATACGAAAATAAAATTAACGAAAGAAAAATACACTACAAAAATAAGTAAAATAAATTAAACGAATCTAAAATTTAAACCAAAAAGAAAATAAAATAAAATAAATGAAAAGAATTTTTTTTTGTTTTTTTAATCTGAAATAAAAGAAAAAAAAACCTAATAAAGCAAAAAAATAGAACAAGAAATTAAAATAAATAAAAAAATATATCTAGAAACAAAATGGAAGAAAGATAATACTAAAAAAAATAAATCAGATCTAAAAAAATTAATAAAAAATTTTTGAAAATCACTATTCTACCAAAAAAAGGAGTTCAAAAATAAAAGTAAGAAAATGAAAAATAAAATGAAATGACTACACCTGAAACGCAATCCAATTTCTCTTCTTTTCTCTTCCATCTCGTAGTCTCGCAATGCTCCTATACCCCACCTTTCGCTATTCTGTCCTATAGAAGCAAGGAGAAACAAGAATTAATCTGAGATAATGGATTAAGTAATAAAATGAAAAAGATTAAAAAATAATGAAACAGGTCCAGAAAAAGTAAATAAAAATTTTTCTCCGTGCGTCCCTGGCAACGGTGCCAAAAACTTGGTGTGTCCGGAAGCGCATCGTTAAACACTTTGGAACACCAGTTTAAACATTTATAATTGTATTCTGATTCTCAAACAACTTCTAACGCGATAAAGTGATGAGAACGGGTCGTATCCATAGGGAAGCAAAGGAAAAATATTTACGTACTTAGATCCGGGAGAGAGAACACAAAGGGGAGTTTTAGAAATATAAAATTAATTAATTAAAAAAATATAATTCATTTAAAACAAATTCAAATAGTACTGAGAATAACAAGTACAAAAAATGAAATAAAAAAACAAATAAATAAAAGGAAGAAAATAAAAATATCTGAGAATCCGATCAGAGGTAGCTGTCTTCGGATCTCTCCTTCGACCCTCAAACTTCTCGAGCTAGGCCTTCCATTTTACCTGGTCGAATTTCAGATCTGTAGTAAAACACAAATTAACTCTAATAAAAATAAATTTGCAAGAAGGAAAATTAAACTAGAAATTAAAGAATAGAAAGTAATTCTAAAACTGAAGAAAAAATGGTTGGGATTCAAATCCAGAGGTGGCAGTAGTGGTGTCGGCGAACTGCAAGTAGGAACCCCTCCTCTTCTTCTACCCTTGAACTTTTCAAGATCAGCCTTCCTTCTTACCTGGGTGAATTGACCAACCCCTTCTACAGGGCCCCTGGGACCCTTTTTATAGAGAAGGGTGGACACAACTGGAAATAGAGAGAAAGATGGGGGGCGGCAGCTGAGATTTAGCAAAGTTAGGGATGCCCTAGGGTTTCTAATGGATGGCTAAGATGGTTTCAGGGTGATCCTATTGTTGAAAATGGAAAGAGAGGGCACCCAATATTATGTAGGGCTGAGGTTTGGGTGCCAAAAAATGGAGGGTGTAGATTAGAACATCTAGGGTTGAAGGGTTAAAATTAAAAGAATATGTGGTGCCCTAGATTGAATGTTTGGGATATAGGATGGAGGGAGTTAAAGGGATTTAATGGTGAGGATTAGCAGAATAGGTGGCACCCTAGGGTTTAGAAGCTACAAAGGAGAGCCCTAAAATGGATGGTGGAGATTAGGAGTGGATGATGGAGATTTCACATATGGGGTGGCTATGGTTAGCTAAGGAGGAAAAGATTATGTTAAAAAGGCTCCCTAGGATTTGCTAATGAGAGGGGAGCATGGTAATATAGTAGGATGGGCGCCAACTGGGTTTAGCAGATAGGAGGTGCCCTCCTGTTCTCAATTCTTTACAAAAACACCCCCTCTCTCAGCTGGACTTCACACCAACTTCCCAAAAATTGCATTTCAGCCATGAATACTTCCCAATTTTTTACATAATTTTCATAGAGACCCTCAGAGGTCACATAATTGATTTTAACTGGGAAAATGGTGCACTTTAACTATTCTAAGGCCAAAAATACCCCTGAATTGATGGCCTTAAGGCATTAAAATGCAGGGTTATCACACTCCAAACTTAAAAATTGCTAGTCCCTTAGCAATGCAGCCTTAAAATTACACTGGATATATAGATCTTTCCCATTACAAAGTCATCCCCAACAGAATTACTCAAGCATCCTGATTCCAACATTCTCAAACTCTRTATAGATTGGTATTGGGCTTTAGGGGTAAAACTATTTTATTTTGAATATTACCGAAACATGGCTTAAAAATCTTATTTACCCTTCCATTTGCAAACTGTCTTGATAAGATGAGATTGATTTTAAAATCAAACAGGTATTCTTATTATTACTGATAGCGATTTTCTACCATTGAACTTATTTTTATTGTTACATTTCACCGTTTTACGCGAATCTCGACACTTGACTTATGTGAAGAGACCCGGTTACTAAGTGTTAGGTAAGTGCCTTTAGAATTCCCTTTTCCGTTTGACGCAAATCTCGACACTTGACTTAGGTGAAGAAACCCGGTTACTAAGTCTAGGGTGTCCATTGACCTTTTATTCTCTCTTTTTTTTTTTTGCAACACTGTTCAAGGTAGTCCACTATCTCTTAACAATTTGAAGAATTTTTTCTAATTCTTAATCTTTCCCTTCCTATCTTGACAGGGGCAAACTTGGGAGTATTTTCTAATTTCTAAACGGTTTCGACAATATTCAAACAAGACCAATCTTTCTCTTCCTATCTCAATTTCTACCAATGATGCAAAGAAGATTTGGGCCACAGGGATCAATGAGTAGGGTTTTCCTGAGGGGTTCAAGGAATGCCACCTGGTCTCCAATCAAGAAAATAAAAACTCTAATCCTAAAAGTAAAAAAAAAAAAATTACGTTGAGTTGCCTCTCAACCAGCACTAAGTTTAATGTCTTCAGCCAGATGCAACTATTCACTTCCCTCTGGATCACTTGAACCCATCTTCTCAACCTTTCCGCTCTCAGGGATTCCTTCTACATATGGTTTAAGACTTTGACCATTGACTTTGAATATGCTTCCATTCTTTGGATCAACGATTTTAACTGCACCATACGGAAACACTTTCTCTATAATAAATGGCCCGTCCCACCTAGACCTTAATTTACCAGGGAACAAACACAACTAGAATTAAGGAGCCAAACCTTTCAATTAGGTTCAAGAGCTTTTCTTGAGATGTTTTTATCATGGAAAGCTTTTGTTTTGGCTTTATAAATGTGCGAGATTTCTTAAGCATCATTGCGTAATTCCTCTAGTTCACTTAATTGCCAGGCTCGATGGGATCTAGCTTGACCTAAATCTAAATTGAACTTCTTGATGGCTCAATAATCCCGATGTTCTAATTCGACGGGAAGGTGACATGCTTTACTAAAAACCAGCCTATAAGGAGACATTCCAATGGGAGTTTTGTATGCAATCCGATAAGCCCAAAGTGCGTTATCCAGTCTGTTGGACCAATCTTTTCGGTCGGGACTAATGGACTTTTGCAGAATACTTTTTAATTTTCCTATTGGATACTTCTACTTGACCTTTTGTTTGGGGATGGTAGGGGGTGGCTATCTTGTGGGTGATTCCGTACATGCGGAGCAAAGCACGGAATTGTGCGTTAGTAAAGTGYGACCCCCCATCACTAATGATTGCTYGTGAACACCCCAACCTAGAGAAAATGTTATTTTGAACAAATTTCATTACAACTTTGTGATCATTGGTCCAAGTTGCTACCACCTCAATCCATTTTGACACATAATCAATGGCCACAAGGATGTATTCGTGACCGGATGATGGCGGAAAGGTCCCATGAAATCAATACCCCAGACATAAAAAATTTCTATAGCTAAAATAGGGTTAAGTGGCATCATGTCTCTTCGGGACATATTACTGACAGATTGACATCTCAGGAAATTTTGGCTAAAGACATGGGCATCCTTGAATAAACTCGGCCAGTAAAACTCACTCTGTAGAACTTTGGCCACAGTTTTCTTTCCCGAAAAGTGCCCCCCACTAGTTAGAGTGTGACAAAAGTTAAGAATGCTTTGGTGTTCAAACTCGGGGACACATCTTCGGATCACTTGATCCGAACAGATATGAAATAGCTTGGGATCTTCTCAGAAGTAGTATTTGAGTTGGGAAAAGAATCTGCCTTTCTCATTCTTAGACCACCCCTCGGGAATTTTAGCTACTGCTAAGTAATTGACAATATGAGCATACCATGGGGGAGCACAATGAGAGATAGCTAAAAGTGCTCATTTGGGAAGGAATAGTCATGGATGGGCTTGCTCTTTTCAATTTGAATTCGGGACAGATGATCAAGTACTACATTTTCAGAGCCCTTTTTATCCCGAATCTCAAGGTCAAATTTTTGCAACAGAAGAATCCATCTGATGAGCCTAGGTTTGGCCTCTTTCTTAGACAACAAATGTCTTAGGGCCGAGTGATTAGAGTAGACAACCACTTTGGTGCCTAATAAGTATGGGTGAAATTTTTCCAGAGCAAACACTACAACTAACAATTCTTTCTCTGTGGTGGTATAATTGAGTTAGGCTTCCGAGGGAGTACGACTTGCATAATAGATCACCATAGGATGTTTATCCACCCTTTGTCCCAAAACAGCTCCAATGGCGTGGTCGGAGGCATCACACATGATTTCAAAGGGCAAAGACCAGTAAGGAGGTTGCAGAATTGGAGCCTTGGCTAGTGCCCCTTTCAAGTACTCGAAGGCCTTAAGACATGCGTTATCAAAGCTAAATGGGACATCTTTTGCTAGGAGGTTGCACAATGGTCTGGAAATTTGTAGAAGTCCTTATAAATCGTTGGTAGAAGCCGACATGTCCAAGAAAAGAATGGATTTGTTTGAGAGAGAATTTTAAAAAATCAGTAGGTAGTTAGATTGTTTTTGCTTGAGTTTTGTCTTGCCCGAGGACGGGCAAGGTTTAAGTGTGGGGGGATTTGATGTGAATAAAAAATTATCATATTTTTATCCCCA
>NW_010729237.1:160826-202837 GCF_000365185.1 Nelumbo nucifera | reverse complement strand
TAATTCCAACTATCTCAATTATTGTTATTTTGGTTTAACTGTTTTCACAAAGGTTATTGCTATCATTAATTGATATGGAATGCTATCGTACCCAGTCGGTTAATGATAAGTGTTGATCGAATGCTGGGTTTGGTCAACTAAATTAGGAAAACACGGGGTTTATTATGGCAATCCTAATGAATCCTAAGGTTAAATACTTGAATTGCAAGACTGCTGAAGTTTACCTATGATCAATGACCAATTGACTCAATCCGAACCCTTGGATAAGAATTCGGTAAGATTGAATTTTCCTTGTTAGTTGCTATTTGCTCTTTTGTTATTTTAGAATTTTAATTATTCAAATTTCCCACTCTTTAAATTGCGCATTCGGCTGAGAAATTAATTACTGGCTCCTTGTGGGATTCGACCTGGTACCACTGTTACTATAATTTTATAGTAAGGTGGGACTAGCATTAATTTTGAGGGCTTCGACAACCCGTCACCTGTCACTATGATCACCCACTCATATGAATTCTCGGACTGTCCCAACATACCCATGTTTTGACCCCCACTAAGGATCTCACTGATTGGCTTATCAAAGACAGCCCAATCCGACACGTAGTGCAGTATCATAATCGAGTCTAGGGGTCAGGTGCAACTTTCTAGTTTTGCCCACTAATCACCAAGGTCCATGGCAATACTGGAATTCTAGTCCGGTTCAGGGTTTCAAGTAAACCTACACTGCATGTACCTCGGGTTTCACCCTGGCAGCTAAGACAGGCCACCCCAACACTTAGCGGCACATTAGTGTCAGCCTTAGCAGGATAAATCTGCCCAGACTTATCCAACGGCTGTGAACATTTTAAAAAAGCACGAGTCTCATTAAGTGTCCAGTTTAAGGGTATTACACAGAAACATACCATAATAACATGAATCAAATATGTACTTTATTCATTTACAATAAATGTCATAAGTACATCATTCTGATTGGAGCTAAGGGCATACAACTGTCTAACAAATCCCACTTGCACTTAGGTCAAATTTGGTATAAACCAAAGTCCCATACTTTCCAAATGTTTCTCAAACACTTTCTGTGTCAGTGGCTTAGTCAATGGGTCTACTACATTCTCCGCTAATGCTACCCTTTGAATCAGGACGTCCCCTCTACCAACAATCTCCCGCAGTACATGGCACTCCTCTTGATGTGCTTCGACTTCGAGTGGGCTCGTGGCTCCTTAGCCTGAGCAATTGCCCCATTGTTGTCACACAACAACGGGATGGGTGATGTACTGGATGGAACTACTCCCAATTCATGAACGAACTTTTTCATCCACACGGCTTCCTTGGCAGCTTCACTTGCGACAATGTATTCGGCTTCGGTTGTGGAGTATGCTGTGGACCCCTGTTTGCTGCTTTTCCAGCAAACAGCAATACGATCCTATCGTGAAAACATACCCAGATGTAGACTTTCTATCATCTGGATCTGACTGGAAATCGGCATCAGTATACCCCTAGATCTATAGTGAGCTACCATCGAATACCAGACAAAACTCTTTTGTCCTTCGAAGGTACTTAAGTATATCTTTCACAGCGGTCCAGTGCTCCTCCCCTAGGTTGGCTGAAATCTGCTTACCACACTTACTGCCTGAGCAATGTCAGGACGAGTGCACAACGTGGCATACATGATGCTCCCTACGGATGAGGCATAGGGAATGTCCTTCATGCCCTCAATCTCCTCAGAAGTCTTGGGAGACATCTTCTTGGAGAGAGTGACTCCGTGCCTGAAAGGAACATTTCCCTTCTTAGAGTTCTCTATGCTGTATCTCTTGACAATTTTGTTAATGTAAGCAGATTGGGATAATCCTATTATCCACTTCGATCCATCTCTATAGAGTCGAAGACCTAGTATATAGGAGGCTTCTCCAAGATCTTTCATGGAGAATTGCTATGAAAGTCATACTTTCACCGTAGTCAACATTCCTACGTCATTCCCAATGAGTAGAATGTCGTCTACATACAGAACTAGGAACGTAACCTTATACCCACTGGACTTTCTGTAAACACAGGGCTCATCCGGATTCTGCTCAAAGTCAAACCTTTTGACGGTAGAGTCAAACCGGATGTTCCAACTCATAGAAGCTTGCTTAAGTCCATATATGGATCTATTTAACTTACATACCATGTGTTCCTGACCCGTAGCTATGAAACCTTGCGGTTGCTGCATATAGATATTTTCAGTAAGATCTCTATTCAGGAACGTAGTTTTGACATCCATTTGTCAAATCTCGTATTCATGGTATGCTGCTACAGCTAGCAGGATCCTAATGGATTTAAGCATGGCTACGGGCAAAAATGTTTCCTTATAATCGATGCCCTCTTTCTGAGTATACCCTTTCGCCACAAGATGAGCTTTGTAGATCTCAACCCTACCATCGTGGCCCTTCTTCCTCTTATAGATCCATTTGCAACCAATTGCTTTTAACCCAGGGGCGGATCTACTAGAGTCCAGACTTCATTGATCTCCATTGAGTCCATCTCAATTCTCATGGCATCTACCCACTTCAGGGAATCTATGTCTAACATAGCTTCCGCATAAGTCACGGGATCTTCCTCACTAGTCAAGGTTTCCACCAGGTAACTATACTGATCATAGCCAAAACGGACTGGTGGCCTGGATACCCGGGTAGATCTTCTTGGTTGGTCAATACCTGGAACTTGTGGGACCCCTCCCATTGGTTCTGAGCTCTCCTCATCAAAAACTATTTCCTGACGATGGAAGTCCAAGATATAATCATTCTCCAAGAATTGTGCATTTCAGCAGCAGAACACCTTTTGCTCACTTGGATCATAGAATAGGTAACCCACATAGCCTTTTGGGTAGCCTATGAATAGGCAACGACTGGATTTGGATTCTAACTTGTCCACACTTGTTCTTTTAACGTGCGCAGGATAACCCCAAATCTTCAAGTGTTTGACACTTGGTTCCTTTTCGGTCCAAAGTTTGTATGGAGTATTCGGAACCGATTTGGTCGGAACCTGATTCAGCACGTATATCACAGTCTCTAATGCGTAACACCAAAAGGATGTGGGTAACTCTGAGTGTATGAGAAGTGACCGGACCATATCCAATAAGGTCCTATTCCTCCTCTCTGAAACACCGTTAAGTTGTGGTGTAGCAGGAGGAGCCAACTGTGATACTATCCCGTTGACCTTCAAGTAGTCCCTGAATTCATCAGCGAGATATTTGCCTCCTCGATCTAATCGAAGGGCCTTAATTTTTCTCTCTAATTGTTTCTCGACCTCTTGTCTGAACTTTTTGAACTTTTCAAAGGATTCAGACTTATGTCTCATTAGGTACACGTAAACATACCGAGAATAATCATCGGTGAATGTAATGAAATACACGTGCTAGTTACAAGTCCTAACGCTCAGGGGACCATAAACATCACTATGTATAAGGTCAAGCGTGCCCGTACATCTTTCGGGCTTACCGTTAAATGGCCGTTTCGTCATCTTACCCTAAAGGCAAGGCTCACAAGTGGGAAGATCTTCTACAGTTAGAAAATCCAAAAGACCATCTTTTACCAGCCTTGTGATACAGTCAACATCGATATGGCCAAGTCGGTAATGCCACAGGCATATGGGATTAACTGTATCACGGGCTCTCTTCTTGGGGATTTCAGCCGACGTAGTTTCGGTTATGTTAGTTTCTAGAGAAGGATGTAGTACATAGAGACCGTTCTCCAGTTCCCCGTATGCGATGAATCTGTTGTTTTTTCTAATAGTAATCGTATTATTAAAGAAGGCAGAATAACCATCCGCACACAGTTTTGAGACAGAAATCAAATTTCTTAAATTCTGTACATAAAGATAATTTTTAAGTACAATTATTCCTTCTCTAAAAATTAACTCTACGGTTCCTATGGCCGCAACTGCAACACTTACAGAAGTCCCCAAGTATAGTGTTACTTCTCCTTCACTCAGCCTTCTGCTTACCTTGAACCCCTGTAGTGAGTTACACGCATGAGTTGAAGCTCTGGAGTCAATACACCAGGATGCAGAAGCTACCAACAAATTGGTTTTTATGACACAAGATTCGAGATTACCTTTCTTGGATTCCAGGTATTGAGGACAATTCCTCTTCCAGTGGCCGGCTTGATGACAGAAATGGCAGGCATCCGATGCCTTGTCTTTCCTCTGTTTCTTGGGTTTGGTGGCCTTATTCTGGGGCTTTCTCTTTGCCCTCATCTTCTTGCCCTTCTTGCCAGCTTCAATAAGCATGGCAATGGGCTCATCCTTCTTAATCAATTCTTCGGCCCTTTGCAACATATTGTTGAGTTCCTGCAAGTTGACATTCAACTTGTTCATGTTGTAGTTCCTGATGAATGGATTGAAGGACGGAACCAAAGAGTTGAGAATGGCATCTATCTGGGTTACCGGATCCAGCTCGGATCCAAGAGCCTCCAGTTTGTTAATGTAGCCCATCATTTGAAGACAATGGTTGTGAACCTATTGGCCCTTGGACATTTGCGCGGTCATGAACTACTTCAAGACCTTCTGCCGAGTAGAACGGTTTTGCTCTTCGTACATTGTCTTGTGACTGTCTAATATGTCTTTGGAAAGTTCGATCTGATCGAACTGCCTCTGTATTGGATTATCCAATGAGGCAATGATATAGTAGTGGGCTAGGGAGTTTTTCTCCTCCCATTCTTGGTATTCCCTTCTCCGGGCCTCAGAAGCCCTATCTCCCAGACGATCCASGGTAGGATTCTTGGCCACCTTATCCAATTTTTCAGAGGTTAAGACCAGCATAAGGTTATGTTATCAGTCGGCATAATTTGGGCCCTTAAGCTTGTTGTCGTCAAGAAGCTTTGCAAATTGTCCGTTTGCCATTTTTTGATAAAAGAGCAAACATCAGTCCACAACCTAATTTGATTCATGTTATCTACATAGATATGGCTTTTAATCAATGTTCCATTCCCATTTGTTCATCTCTGAGATTTCCCTCCTATCTCAGTGACGGAGATAGCAACTTGTCTCGGGAAATGTGGGAAACCACATAGGGTGCATGGAGCCAACAGTTTCAGTTGCAAAACCCCACCACCTTTCTGTGAAGGATCATATCCACTCATCATATGAGCTTTCCCTTTGGCCTCTATCAAACAAGGTTCATAACCATTTTAGGTTAAACCTTTCTGTCCAATGAGTGCTCACCCATCATATTCGTGAACGCCAAGGTACTGTGAGAGATTTCCCATTTTCTAGTGAAGCCCCTCCCACATCGGTCTATGACGCCCCTATCATCTTATGAAATATTCTGACAGATCCGACAGCAAATGGATAGCCCAATTTTATGGTGTGTTTCCTCATTACTGAAGGACCCATCTTCATGCTAATGATGGAAGGCCTTTAGAGAGTTCATCATATGAATCTCCCTATCACATGCACTCATATTTCATGAGAGAACAAAAGTTACGCCCTAGTTTGATTTAGGTCACACCAAAGTGGCTCCCACTGACTTTCATAAAGCTAGATTTCGGTGGGCCCTAATCGGCTAGGGTTCCGCACGTATCCTCTTCAGGAGGTGTGGGGCCCACCAATGAGGGAGATCATCCAATGATCTTTAGGGTCACCATGGCAATGATGTGCATTCAGCCATGGTGTGCGCAAGAGCCACTGTCGAATCTGCATGAACCAAGTATTTATGGCCCATGTACGTAGCACATCACACATCCATACATCACATGCAGGGATAAATTGATCCAATCAATTAAATATCTATAAAATCCACAACTAATGCCCATTTTAATCCATAACATTAACAATCAACATTATCTAGGTATATGGGCCGAATAGGGTTAGGCAGTTTGGCCCATACAGCTTTCCTACAAATATGGGCTTTTAGCAGTTTTAACAATTTAAAATTGGGCTTTACAGGTTGGGATGAATTAAACTCTTAATTAATTATCAATCCTTAGGCCCATCAGTGGGAAATTAGGGCTGACAATCAGCCTCCATCAAACCCTAGATTCGGTCCAACCAGTTTGGACCAATCTGGTTCAAATGGGTCTAGGGTTTGATCTTTAGTTAAAGATTTAATCCAAGAAACTGATCTGAAATTTAATACTGATTAAAGAAAAAACAAGAATCAGTCAAAGAGGGCTATTCGCACATTCCATCCTGCAAAATAGAGGTTAGATCACAGTATGCAATTTCACAAACTGCAAATCGCAGATAGCGAATTTCCCAACTGCGAAATCTCCTTCCTGCGCCGCCATCTTCGATCCAAAAATAATAAAATAGAAACCCTTATTTTTCTATTAATATTACATCAGATCGGATCCTATACATTTAGTCTAAAAATAAAAAAATATTTTACAAACCAAATGTAATAAATAAATAGGAACTACAAAATCGCAGTTTTCTACGCCAATCAAGAATTCGATCTCCACTTGTACGAACAGCCCATAAATCAAGAAAAATATAAAGAACAATTCTAAATAAAATTCAGATTTATAAAATTTAATTTAAGATCAATCGCCCTTTAACTGGGAACCGTTTCCTAGAAAAACCCTAATCTGCGCAAATTGGGTAGAACGCYTTCTACCCTTTTTCGTAAGTTCAGATCTGGTTTAATTTGGTTCAAGACTTGAACCTGGCTCTGATACCACTGAAGGAATGAGAGATCCATCATATAGATGGCCGAACCCTGTAGGTAGGTTGGGCGAAATTTCAAAAATTTCCTCTCCCCTCACTTGGGAATCACATTCCTTGTTTTAGAAAACCTGCATTTTCAAGGATCAATCTTGAACCATAAACCGAACTAGATATGAAACCAGAAGCAGGAGAGGGATATACCTGATACGGAGAAACAATATCTCCCGATGGAGGTGTTCATGCCCATGGAAGGAACCAAAGATTGCTTCCACTGAAGATGGCGCAATGTAGGATGGAGCAGAATCAACAGTGTTCTTCCAAAGAACCAGATCCTTCGCAAGTAGACCTGTTCAAGGGCCGGGCTGGGCTTTCACTTGTCACTAATGAATACTAGGCCCGAGCTCGAGCCCGGCCTGACCAACGGGCCTATAACATGGGCCCGAGCCCGGCCTTGGTAAAAAGCCCGAAACCAAGCCCGAGCCCGAAGCTCGACCTAATTGAAAAAAAAAAAAAACTATTTTCCCTATTCAAATTAGAATTAAAAATTCAGATAGTATTTTTTTTTTCTATTTAAATGAACAATGGGCCTACAAGATGGTATTTTTCCATTTCTTTTATATTTTAAAACACAATTTTACACTCTTAAATAAAAAAAAATTATTCAAATGGACATAATCACATAACTAATTTTAAGTTTAATATTAGGTYGGGCCGGGTTGGGCTCGGGCCGGGCTATTTTGACAAAACCCGAGCCCAACTCGAATTTATTGCGGGCCGGGCTTTTTGGCCCGACTTTAAACCCGTGGGCCTATAAGCATGTTCAAGCCCGTCCGGGGGTCGGGCCACCCGGTCCATGAACATGACTATTCGCAAGAATCAGCCGGATGGCACGTGAGCACGACTTCCAATCAGCCCTTTCACAAAGGACTGCTATCAAGAACCGTTCTTGATCACTCCTATCGTGGAGATGCACTGGCAATGGCGGCGACGGTAGGAAGGAGGCGGCAGGGAGAAATCAACGCAGTCTTACTGGAAGCTGTTTTCTCTCTTCTATGATCTTTTCTCTGTAGGTGAGAATGTGATCTTCTAAAGGCTGCCGCCCCCTCCTCCTTTTATAACCTTAAAAGGATCAGCTCCTAATCCCATTAGGAGTTACTGATCCAAATCATATTTGGATTTGAATTCCCTTTAAGTGATAATGATAGACCCTTATCTTATCTGCAGATTAGATCAGCCCTCTCCTAATCTTATCAGAAGGTTTCCAGATCTGAATCTGTATTCAGATTTGGACTCTCTGAGTGGATAGGGTAAGACCCTATCCTATCTACTAATCTAATCTCAGATCCACCCCTTTATTTAACTGATCAAATTAGTCTAGTTCGAAATGAGCTTTAGGCCCAATAAGTATATGTGCTCACTTAGCCTTCCAAATTGCTGCCTAGTTAGGCTTCCTTGTATGGCGTGGGACCCAAGCATTGATCTACACATCAACCACAAGGGTTCGGTCCAGCCTTTGTTGCAAGGCCTAGCGGAATTCACTAGAAAGCCCAGTGAACCCCTTGAGCCCATCACATGGACTCTATGGGCTCAACACTTACACTAAGTGGTCCCTGGGCCAAGCCACCTTGTAACAACCCAGGGAATGTGGGCAGATGCAAGATTAGCCCATCAGGTATTACCCTCAATGTTCTTACACTTAACCTCTCAGCCCATAATGATCAAACACTGCCCGACAAGAGAGGACCTTTCTCTCAAGGAACAGTGTTGCACTCTCTACTCAAATGGATCTCGGGAATTAAAACATTTTGCAAACATTTTGAAATCATAATATATATATTTATATCCGTATATAAAATATATTTGGCAAAACAAATTTCAACGATTGAAATCGGCTGCCAACAGTCTTGGTTTCCATCAGAGAGAGTGCATCCCCGATCATTACCTTTGTCCGACAAAGGGGCTGATCCTGTCACTATGATCACCCACTCAGATGAATTCTTAGACTGTCCCAACATACCTAGGTTTTTGACCTCCACTAAGGATCTCACTGATTGGCATATCAAAGATAGCCCAATCCGACACGTAGTGCAGTATCATAATCGAGTCTAGGGGTCAGGTGTAACTTTCTAGTTTTGCCCACTAATCACCAAGGTCCAGAGCAATACTGGAATTCTGGTCCGGTTGGGGGTTTCAAATAAACCTACACTGCATGTACCTCGGGTCTCACCCTGGCAGTTAAGACAGACTACCCCAACACTTGGTGGCACATTAATGTCAGCCTTATCAGGATAAATCTCCCTAGACTTATCCAGCTGTGAACATTCTAAAATCATGAGTCTCATTAAATGTCCAGTTTAAAGGTATTACACAGAAACATACCACAATAACATGAATAAAAAATATACTTTATTCATTTATAATAAATGTCATAAATACATCATTCTAATTGGAGCTAAGGGCATAAAATTATTTTAAAACCCAATATTATCCTCTCCGTCATCCTCAATTCATTTTCAGAGAACTAGAAAACACTGTTCATTGTCTCTTCCGATTCTCAGCACAGTGGCAGCAAACCGGCATTGACCATCTCCACCTCCGAATAGGTCCCTTCCCTGATTTCTCTCTCTCTCCTCTTCCCTCTCTCTTTCCCCCTCTTCATCTTCGTGAAAATTCTACTATTTTCACGAATTGTTTGTTTCTATCTTTAGTTAATCTGAATCTGAAATTTTCCCACGAATTTGCGAGAACAATCGAACCACATCCTTTTCCCGTTTCACAAGCAAAGGCCTTMTCTGCTCTCACTCTCACCTTCACTTACAACTAAAAAAGCACCCATGCCGCGAAAGAAAAGAAACCGAAACTACTCTCAAGCTATAACCAATACGCATTTAGAGGATTTCGTCTATGGCATCGACATTTCCAGGTGTTCAGATTCGTCTTCCGTCACTGTTGAAGAGTTACAGCAGAAGAACTCTTTTTGCTCAGCCTCAATTCTCACTGAGCTTAAATGTCAACCCTAGAGCTCTAAAAGCTTTGAAATCTTCGAGAGGTTTGAAGATGATGAATGTATTCATCTCTTCCGATTCTCGGTACAGCGGCAGCGAATCGGCGTTGACCCTCTCCACCTCTGACCAGATCCCTTCCCCGAACTGTCTCTTCTCTTCCCTCTTTCTTTCCCCCTCTTATTATTCTCTTTCTCCTTCTTCCTATTCTTCTCTTTCCTCCATCTTCATCTTTGTTCATCGTCTCACGGTAAACAGAGAACTACCACCGACGAAATCCTGTCGGTAGACCAGAGCTGTAGAATTCTTTCCCCTTTTTCCTATTTTAATTGATTGAAAATAGGTAGTGCGTAGAGTACAAAAATTAAGATGTCAGTGTTTTCTCCAATGAATTAAATGCTACCTATTTTAATATTTTAATGCTAGCTGTCTCTGATTCTTCCACCTTATTGACCAAAGCTTGGAGTGTCAGATGTTGCGTGCCTGAGAACAACACTACTCTCTGTCTCTGGTCAGAGAGTAATGTTGTTCTCTTAGTCAATTAACGGGCAAAGTGTTAGGTAGTGTTAGTAATTTTTCAAACAGTAAGGGTACATTTAGTCAATTAATTAARCATAAAGGTACTTTAAAAAATTTATCTAAAGTATAAGGGTAATTTAGTAATGTTTGACAAGTTTAGGGGTATTTTGGTAGTTTTGAGCATTTGGGGGTAGTTTGGTCAATTAGTCTAAGGGGGTTAAACCAAAATTCCTGATGGATGGCTGGGATTTTTGGTCAGAAATAAGAGCTGAGATGGGTATGGGTTTAAGTGCATGGGCTAGTAAGATTGGACAAAATGGAATTATTTTAGATGGGAAGGAAAACAAGGGTGTTTTTAGCTGAAATTTGATAAGGTAGAGTTTTTGGGCATCTTGGACCTTTTGGTAGAGCTAGATTGGCCCAACTGGGCCCAGATTGGATAGATTTAAAGGAGGCTTGGTTCGACTAATTTGGAGCTTTGAAACAGAATCTTCATATAATGAAGGGGCAATCAAGGGTATTTTGGGCTGAAATTTTTTGGGTAGGGCTTTTAGAATGTCTAAGACTCAATAGTATTGTTTGATTGTCTCAAGGGGTCAAGATCATAGGAATTTGGATTGACAAGAAGGTCCAGAGTGGAATCTCGCATTGATGAAGGGATAAATGAAGGAATTTTGGGTTAAAATTCTATGGACAGGTACTTTGATAAGTCTATTGTTCAATTGTATGGTCTGATTGGTTAAGAGGTGTTAGGATCAAAGGGATTTGGGTTGTGGGTGTTTAGGCCAATGGAAGGGCTTGAAATGAAAACTTGGTTTGATGAAGGGATAAACAAAGGAATCTTGAGTTGAAATTTCATGGGTAAGTGTTCTAGGGTGTCTTGGGTTTGGTGGTAGTGCTTGATCTAATGATCAAGGTGTAGATGGGGGATTATTGGGGCCATCGGATTGGTATCTAGTAGATTTAATGGTGGATTTAGGGTCTTTTGTGTTAAGATTTGTGTTTTTAGGGTTTTTAGTGTTTAAGGGGAATAAAAAAGGTCTAATCGGATGTTTGGGGTAAATTGGGGGTTTAGGCGTCAGAGCAAGTCAAAATTGGGTGCTAACAACACCTTATTTAGTGAGATCTTTCTCTTGTTTGTTGATTGAAATACTTCTTGGTTGATGACTCTTTTTGTTTATCCAAGACAGGTTCTTGTTTCTTTAAGTAGTTATCCTCTAGTTGGAATCATGGTTCAAAGTATCGATGCGTATTGGTCCGTATCAGCTGATACGTATTGTGCCATTGGCTTCTTGATACGCCCCTTCAGGGTTTGTATTGGATCAGGCCATGGTTCAGAGGGTAGCCGGGCTTTAAACCGACCCCTCTTAACCGATTTCAAAAAAAAAAAAAAATTTAAAAAAAAGTACCGATACTAGCCCGTGTCAATACTTTGAACTTTAGTTGGAACTAGCTAGAGAAGTTGTAACCTTGTTATTTTGTTGATAGTGGAAGAATTTTGGGTTAGTGCCATGTAGTTTTTATACAGTGCACTCGTAGGTGACGCTCAAAACTGATTTCAGTTTGCTTCCAGGTATTTTGTTAATATTTATTGTGTTTTCAGGACCAACAAATTTTTAATTTGAGGGTCTTTAATTCGATGGTCTAGGAGAGCTATTTTTAACTTGGTGGACTATTGATACACTAAATCATGAAGAAGAGTGGGGATTATCTTGCATATATACATCCATCAATTAATTAATTATAATAGAGTGCACGTATATAATGAACTTGTTTTTGATGATATCCCTCTTAATCCTCTCAGTGTTATTTACTAAAGCTAATGCTTCCATTGAGCATGTTCTAGCTTCTTGTAGTCATCATCCGGAGACACACTACGGTATTATATATGAAGAGAATTACAGCTTGGAGTTCTCCACCAGTGACGTTGAAGCCAAAGCTTTTCTTGATGGTCTTGTATTTACTGAAGAATTACATTTTTCGGGTCACAATTGAAGGTGATGCTCAGTGTATTATTAAGCTGCTATTGGCAAATCATCACACTGATCAGTCATGGCGGCTTCAAGCCTCTATGGCTGAGTGCAAGATTTTACTTCAACACCATCCATCTTACTCGGTGTTCTATGCCCTTCGCCATGCTAATATATGGCTGCCCATGTTATAGCTAAACAAGGCCTATCCCTCTCTAGAACTTGCACTTTGTCGGTTGAACCAGATTTTTTATTTTCAATCAAGGTTTTTAAAACCGAATCGGTTAGGGGTTCGGTTTCTTGGTTGAACTGTCTGCGTGTTTGAATCGAATGAACAGCCCGTTGTAACAAAAAAATATTAAAAAATAAAAAAATAATAAAAAATGGCCAAAATCGTTAGACAGTTCAATCAGTCGGGTTAGCGGTTTGCTGACCAAATCAACGGCTTTTGGTGAAATAACGATTTTGGGGTAAAATGGAATTGATCACCTGACCAGTTCCCAGTTTTTCTAGTCCGATCATCTGGTCCGGTCCAGTTTTGTAAACTATATTTTCAACCATTATAAGCGTTTTCCCTCTGAGTTAACTTGAAAACTAAAACCAATTAAGAAAGAAAATTATCTTAGTCAGAAGAGGTAAAAGTTTTGATTCTAAGTCCCCCCTTTTGTTTTATGCAGGAGATTCTGGTTGTGTGAGAAGGGTCTTACACACAAACATTTAAAATTATGTTTGGTGCAAAATCAGGAATGTGAATGCGCTTTAATTCTGTCAGTAAATCAACTTTTCAAGGAAGTTACATATTTTTTTTTGTAACTTGTTGAACATGGCGCAGTCAACACTCAATACAGCTCAATCAAAAGCAGCTGAAATCATCCCAAAAGCACGGATTTTAAATTGTCGTGGAATATTCTGGACAATGTTTGTTCAGCTACATAAATACTAATTCAAAAGCTTAATTAATTTCCTGTTAAAAATACCAAAAAGTAAAAAATCTTACTCGATATGAGGAGCCTATGAAGGATACCAAAAAGAACGTTATGTTTGGAGAGAGACCGGATCTGCTCCTCACACAGGCATTTTACACTGACTTCACATGCACATCCTACTATGCATTGAGAATATCTCTTGTACTTATAAGCTATTATTCATAGAAGATGTTTCCAATGCACGGTGGATGTGCCTGTGAGGTGCTCATGTGTGAGGAGCAGATCCCATTCCATTTGGAGACTGGATTTCGTCCTCACAAAAATGCTACTCACACCATTCTTTGTGATTGTATGATGTTAGAAGAATAGACCAAAACAGAGTCTGTTGCATATATAGCTGTATCTTGCCACCTGTACTTTTATTACAACTGATTCAGTCTTGTCTATATATACGTGTCTCTTATAATTTGATGAATGCATATAAACTTTCATTTGACACTTGATATAGTGATATAGTGCATATACAGCGGGGGGACTTCACCATGCAGAGCCCCCGCTCGGGTTTTCAATGCAGCCCAATTTGTGTGTTTTTTTTTTTAGTCTTAGGGGGGTCTTATCAGTGTTGTGCTTCTTTATTCTTCTTAATATAAAAGATTTTTACTAAAAATAAAGAAAAAATAAGATCCCTCCTCCTCTTATGTTCTGAATTACCCCTCACGTCACATCTCCGCATTTTAAAATATTGCTTCTGATATGTTTCATTCATAACACTTTCATAGTTGTTTCTGACGAGTTTCACTTGTTCTCACATTCACCAGTTTTGGTCAACTTCTGGATAACCTGGGGCCCATGACACATTTATATTTAGAAAAAAAAAGTCTATATTTTGAATTTCTAGAACATGGAATGAGTAGTTATAAATGTGGCTCCTACCTTACTAGGAGATGAAATACAAGAAAATTCATTTTTATTAACCCACATATTAGGTATGGTTTAGGATGTGATTTGGGAGCTCCTACCTTACTAGGGCTCTGTTTGTTTGTGATATGAAAGCTGAATTGGGGTATTTAATTATGTACCTCAGTTCACATTTGCGAGTATTTGTTTGACATGTAACAAAGTAATGATTAAGAGATTAAAAATGTATTTTCTGACTTTTTGTACTATAAGAAAAAAGTATTACTGTACCTATTTTTTTTTGGCTTGATAATTCTGCTTTTTGACTAAAATTTAAGGAATTGGAGTATATGTAGTTTATCAAAATTAGGATGTGCCCAAATCATGGCCAAAATTTAAGCTTGAGTTTGGATAGGCTTTAATTTGTGCCCTGTTCATCTTACCCAAGTGGCAAACCAACATATTTTTGAAGAACCTATCCCTCTTAAGTTGCCATATGGCATCAAATTAACGATGTCACGAAATTATTTCCAAAATAGTGATCAAGGACATGAAATGAAATGAGACTGTCATGTGTTTTGCTTTCAAATTGTGCTTTTTTATTGCTATAGTGTTTTTTTTTTCTTATTTTTGATAAAACAGGAGGGAATTATACAAAATGGGAGTAGCACGTCTCAAACCTAAACTACTACACCAATGAGATTTATGAGCTAATAGTCAGCCAGCGGCCTGATCAGCTTCGTGTAATCATGTGTATAAGTAGTTCTCTTTTCAAAATAGTTGTTTTAAAGTCAGGTTGTGGGCTTTCCAAGCAGCCCAATCTTCAGTGATTGCCCTAGCTGTAACATCAATAACCATTCCAAGGTGGTTTCTAGAACAATTACCATTATTAGTGCAGGAAGCATCAAAATCGTCATTAAAGGTATGACTGATAGGACTTCCGTTCAATTGTTCTTCAAGAAGTAGTCTTCTCTTCCATGGAATCATCGTTCAAAATTTTAAAATTTTCCCAGTAACCATTCTTAGCTCGCTCAAGGATGAAAGGGGAGGGATATCAATATCCTTGAAAACTTTTTGGTTTCTTCTCCTCCATAGAAACCACAAAATATAAGATGTCTTATCCAATCTGTTGTCACACACAAACTCCTTATTTGTAGAAATTCTTTCCCACCACTCCATTAATGATGGGTCCCGCTCATCGGGACCCTTAAATTGGACTGTAACAAATTTAAAACTTGAAAATATGGTTAGAATCTTCTTCTTCACCACATTGATTGCAAGATCCATCAATATTTATTCCTCTATTCCCAAAAATATCTTTCATGGAAGTCTATTATTTAGAATGAGAAAAATAATAAAGACTTTAAGCTTCCTAGGATATATAAAGGTTCTAATAAACTTGGGAAATCCACTTAAAATTTCCAATAAGTCTTTTAGATCGAATTAACCTTGATATAATACGCTGATTTCGTCACATTAAGTACCCAAATCAATTTATCTTTTTTCCCCTCAAAGATCTGAGAGGGAAAGAAGATAGTTTTCATCTTATACTTATGGTTTTCAAAACCGGATTGGACGGGACGGTTGGATAGAAAAAATCAGGAACCGATTAGGTGACTGGTTCTGTTTTATCCCAGAACCATTATTTCACCTAAAAATATTGATTTGGTCAGCAAACTGTTAATCCGGGTGATTGAACCATTTGAACCGTCCAACAATTTTGACGAATTTTATTTTATTTTTATCAGAATAAGCCATCCATTCAGTTTGAACGATCGGACTGTTTGACCAAAAAATCAAACCTCTGTTTCATTGTTTTTGCTTCGGAAAAACCTAAGCGATAACAGATATTTTTTTTTGTTGCCCTCACATCAAAGTACTTCCAGAAAATGGCATTTATTAGGTGCAGACTTTTCCCGGATACCTTTATCTTACGGCAAAGACTATTAAATATAATTCACATTCACCAGGAAATTTCTATAGAAAAACAAAGCCTTAATATGCAAGTGGGACCACTTTAGGCTTTATACCAAAACAAAAAAACAAAGACCACTTTAGTCTTCTTGTGTCGGCCTTCTTGTATAAATTTAGTAATTAAAGCCTTAATATTTGCAGTAGAGATCTCTCAAACATTCACGAACTCAGCCTATGAAGAAGCTTTCTTGACGAGTTTCCTCATCAATCTTAATCTTCTTCATTTACAGATGAAGAATCCATCTTACCTTATCTTTCTTCTCTTATGCTCATCTCTGAGCTTCTATCCAAATACGGCCTGGGCTAAAGGCAGCAATGTCGTCAATGTCACATCCTTGTTTCATGTTGGCGTGGTTTTTGATTTGAATTCTTTAATTGGAAGTGCTGTTTGGAGGCGCATTGAAATGGCACTTTCCGACTGCTATGCTTTCCATCCAAGCCATGACTCGAGGATTATACTCCATTTAAGGGATCGGAAGGGTGATACCTGTTCCAACGCAGTATCTGTAGGTACAGAACCTGTCTCTGCTCTTTTCAGTTTCTTTTTGTTCACCGAAGGGATACGTGCATGCCACAAGATCGTCTACTTACTTTCTCCTACAGTAATTTTCTAATGTTCTAAACTTTCTACTTTTTACTTTTTCCCCTTTTTTTTTATGTCTTACCCCCGCCTCTCTCTCTTCAACTCCATGTCAAGTGGTCCTCTGTCCTCTTTTCTCTCCTACACCTCCTCTAAATTTATACCTTTTTTCCTCTCTCTCTCTCTCTCTCCCTCCCTCCCTCCAACCCCACACGCTAGAGGTAGGGATGGCAATTTCTATCCTACCCGGTGGATACCCGCTCCTACCCTTCCCAACGGGGCTGTTTTTTTACTTGAAGAACGGGTTTTGAGATTCTATAACCCGTACGAGTACGGGTAGGGTACAGTATTAGGCTAAACTCGACCCTCCTTGACCCACAAATTATTGGAAAGCATATAAACATTTTGTACTAGGTGTTGAATTTGATAATATTTTGAATTTTATGTGAAGGATAATTTATAGTTTGTGTTTCCTATATGTCTTAATCAAATAATTGGAAATTTTGTTGTATATTTGTGTTATTTTACTTATTTATTATTTATATATGATAAGAAATAATAGGAAATTAGATGTGATTTTAATCCCAACCCACCCCTACCCTTGAATGGGGGAGGGTTTTACATTTTCATGTGCAGGGAGAGTTTGGATTCTCAAAATCCAACCCGCTATAGGTTTTGGGGCAGGTATGGGCTGGGAGGGTTTAGGAAGGCAAGTAAGATCTAGAGTTTACAAAACCCTCCCCAAACCCATCCCATTGTAATCATGAGTACTTGGGTTCAAATTTTCACATCCTCAAAGTATTTTGGTATTTTTTTTTTCAAAGCAAGTTGGGTTTCAATACTGGTTCTACCAAGGTCAACCAAGGCTGGTTCTTTGGGTAAGTTCGAGTAGGGTAAACCCGTAGACCTTGGAACCAGCTTGGGTGGGGGTTGGTGTTAAGAATTTGAAATCAGGCCCAATCCAATAAAAGATTAGGTAAGGTCAATTCAAGCTTGGTTTTAGGTTGACTCCTTTCGTTTCTGGGTAAAGCATACCCATTTCATCCCTATCTATATGTGTCATGTAGGTACCATGTATTTTATTATATGATTGTAAGGATATAATGACATTAGTCTAGGTTCTGAAATTAAAAAGGTGAAAAATTGGAGAAATTAGGGCTTCAAAGAGACAAATTAAAATATCAATTAGAAGAAGAAGAAGGTGTATGAACTCAAGGGTTCCCCTATTAGGGCTTGCTCTCTTCTTTCATCTAGGCATTCTAGTTGTGTATATAATGCTTCATCCACAAATTCTAAATAGTGTTCTTTTCCCAGTTGTTGTGCTATGCGTGCAGATAATAACTACGTTTCTATAGGTAGGACTGCCTCTTGCCCATAGACCAGGTTGTATGGATTTGTGTCTGTTGCCTTTCTTTTGGGGGTTCTATAGGCCTAGAGTGTGTTTGACAATTGGTCTATCTAAATTTTCTGGTAATCATTTATTACCTTCTTCAACATTTTCTAGATTGTATTGTTGGTAGCCTCTGCCTAGCCATTTCCCTAAGGATAGTAGGTGGTAGATTGCCCTAACTTAGCCCCGTAGTAGTCCAATAAATCTGAGACCTCAGAATTCTTGAAGGACAGAGCATTATTTGCCAAAGTCCTCATAGATATCCCGAATCTGTGTATAATGTTCTTGCATATGAACTTGGCTACATTTGTTATGTTAACCTTTAGGAGTGGTACTGCTTCTAGTTATTTTGTAAAATAATTAGTGGCTACTAGGATCTAGCAATATCCGTGAGAGGGAGGTTTAATTTTTTCTATTAGGTCCATACCCCAAGTGTGAAAGGGCCATAGTGTGATGATGGGATTAAGGGATTGGGTTGGTTTATGTATCAACAGTGCATGGATCCGACACAATCTACAGGTTCGAACATGTACTATAGTGTCATGTAGAACGGTAGGCTAGTAAAGTCCTAGTTGGATAATGTGGTCACATAGTGTGTGTTGGTCTTAGTGGGTAGAAGGCTCTTTAGCTATGTGCTAAAATTAATGCCTCTTGGATTTCATCTCCTCCTAAACAACACTCCATGTACTAGGTAGTGTGTTTTAGCTTTTCTAACTAAGGCTACTACGGCTTTGGCAGTGGGAAGGGTTCCTTCACTCAATTAATCCCTGTAGGGCTGCCTCTAGTCTACTTATACTATGTTTAGGCACTATTGTCTATCCATCATTAGTAAGCATTCTGCATAATCTTTCTATCTCTCATTGTCTTGTCTTTTTATTTCAAGCCAATAATAACCTATGGGCCGTTTGGCAAGTCTTGTTGGGAAGATCTTTTGGTAGCTCTGATAGTCAACAGACGCATTGAGCTTTTACATGAAGATCTAAGTAGCCCAAAGCTACTTTAGCTACCGCGTGTCTTTCCTTGCATCTTTTTGTGTCTTTCCACACGAGAATAAAGTGAGGGAGACGCAAAAAGCTCCATTTTGAGCTTCCCGAAATCAGCCTAAATTGGGCTTCCTGTGTCTTTTTAGTGCACCCACTTTTGGCGGCTAGGTCTGTTACAAACCAAACGGAAAAAGATCATAGTGCGGTCTGTCCTGCTTGTAAACAACCGAAAGACCACAGAGAAAGACACGCCAAACAGGGCCCTAATCTTTGCAACTTTCTGTATAGGTTGGTTGTATGGTTTCCACAAACATATCTATGTACTTCCTCTAGGATTCTTTGACTTTCTTTGAGACCCAAACATCTTTCTAGTACTCCATTTGCCATCTTGTAGTACAATACATTACCTAGAATTTGAAACTTGGTGAGAAAGTGGTTGTCTTCTATTAAAGTTGTGGGATTTTGCAATTTTTGCACTACTCTGTGTCTTCAATCCTCTTTGGTTATGTTCTTTGGATGTTCCACAAAATGAGCTAACTTTTCTGGGGTAGATTGCACTCTGTTGTGGACTATCACTATTTCTTTTATCCCTTCAGACTGTGTATGTAAGCCTAGCATTGCTAGTGAGTCTCTGAACCTATTCTTTGCTATACTTATGTGCTGGAAGGTGACGGTTAAGTCCTAGCAGAGTTAGTTTATTAGAATCCCATAAGGTAGGAGTGTGATCTTTTCATCACCATATCTTTATTGGACTACCGAATCATTAAGAAAGAGTCTCCATATACTGCTACTTGGTTCCCATCTCTCGAGCTAGTAGGAGTCTTAGTATCATTGCCTCATATTCTGTGGCATTGTATGATCCTAGAAATTGAAGTTTGAAATCTCTAGCTATTTCCACATTGTTTAAGCATTGTAGCACTACTCCTACTACTTTTGTGGTTGTGGCTCCCTTGAAAAATAGGCTCTATTTCACTTCTTCTATGAATGCAACTATGGGTAGTTCTCTGGGTATGTCTTCATTTATTTCTAGGTTTTCAATGGTAGGGAACATTGGTAGGACATCCTTGAGTGTTTGGGATTTTATTGCTTTAGGTGTTATTAACCTTATTAAAAATTCACTAAGTTACATCAGCTGTTATGGACGCTTTTATTGGGAAGCAGTATCGCCGCCGACAACAGCAGTAAAGGGTGTTCTCATCTTATCTAATTCGGTGTTCTCATCTTATCTAACTAGATACAGTTCTATCTTATCTGTTTTCAGTAGTATGGATTAGTAGGGAGTCTTATCTGTTCAGTGTTCTTATCTAAATTCAGTAGTATAGATCAGTAGGGAGTCTTCCTAAAAGTAGGATTCTTATCTTCTTGTAATCTCCTATTTAAAGGAGCTAATGATATTCAATAAAGGCATCGAAATTCTCAGTCAAGACAGAGTAGAGGAGAGTTGGTGATCTCTTGAACAAATCACCATTAAGGCGCCAAGATAGGTTCCTCAATAAAAGGGAGGAACAAGGGGAAACAAGAGGTTTTCCCCGTTGACCGACCTGTGATGAGATCCTATTCGCGGGCCCTTAACAATTTGGTATCAGAGCAAGGCATCATGGGTGACCTTGAGTAGTTGACGACTAGGGTTCATGAACTGGAGCACAAGCTCGTGGAAAACAGCACGGAGGTGCGCGAGATCAAGGAAGACGTCTGAGAATTAAGGCGCTTGATGGAGTTCTATTTTTCTAGCAAGGAGAAGAATCCAGAAGGGGCTGCAACCACAAACGACCACTGACCAGACACGATAGAATCATCCAGCGAGCGGCAGTTACCCAGGGAGCCACGATCGTTCCCAAATACAGCAGGCTGGAGTTCCCTTCCTATAACAGCATTGGAGATCCGTTGGGATGGCTGTACAGGTGTGAGCAGTTCTTCCGCAACCAATGGACAGAGGACATAGACAAGGTAAGCTTAGCCGCATTCCACATGACGGGGGAGGTGCAACTTTGGTTTTATAGATTGGAGCAGGAGGAACCTGGGCTCAGTTGGACCCAATTCAAATCCTACTGCCTTCTCAGATTTGGGCCCCCATTAACAAGCAACCCATTAGGCGAACTAATTAACCTCAAACAGACGGGAACGATGGCTGAATACTAGCGTCAGTTTCAGACCCTCCTTGCAAGAGCATCATCGGTACGACCAGACCAGCAGGTTGAGATGTTCACTACAGGGTTAGTAGAAACCTTGAGGGTGGATGTGCAGATGCAAAATCCCCCAACCTGGTTATGACTATGAATTTGGCTCGCGCTTTTGAATGCAAGCTGCAACTCAGCCGCAGAACTTTCAGTATGGGGCAGCCTCCGTCAACATGGGCATCCTCGAAAACACTTGGAATGACCCCATCTTCTGCAGCCAGCCGAAACCAGAAGTCACATATGAGCAACGTTTCCAGATCGGCATCCAGTGTGGGAAGCAGCGTGGTGGCAGCCCCTATTAAGCGCTTGTCTAGGGCTGAGATGGCAGATCGCCGGGCGAGGGGATAGTGTTTCTACTGTGACAATCTTTATTCGGCGGAACACAGGTGCAAGAGACTTTTCTTCCTCCTGGTGGATGAGCAAGAGGAAGACGAGGATGTACCCTCTTCGTTAGAACCCGAGATTTCTCTCCACGCGATYACAGGAATAAAAACCTCTCAAACTGTGCAGTTGCAAGTGCATGTAGCAGGAAAACCAGTACTGATCCTCGTTGATTCAGGAAGCACACACAATTTTGTAAGCAAGCAAGCTGCCCTCCAGCTACGACTGCCAATGGAAATCAAACCACGACTGTAGGTAGCCATAGCAAACAGTGAAAGAGTACATAGCCCGGACATCTGTAAGGACGTCCAAATACAGGTCAATTCTGAATCCTTCTTTGCTGATTTGTTTGTGCTATCCTTGGATGGATTTGATATAGTTCTTGGGGTAAAGTGGTTGATCACCCTAGGCCCAATCCTATGGGATTTCAGCGCCCTATCAATGACATTCCGCTTAAACGGGAAGCAAGTCACTTGGTAGGGTAACGTGGTAAAAGCTAAAAATCTGCAGGTACATGTGCTCCAAGGTGAAATGACACAAGCAGCGGCCATGGAAAGGCTCCTCGCCAAATTTTTAGATGTGTTCCAAGAACCCAAGGGACTACCTCCTTCCCGAGCTTGCGATCACCGAATCCCTCTGGTGATGGGTTTCGAACCAGTCGTCCTTCGGCCTTATCGCTACCCACATCTGCAGAAGGATGAGATAGAGAAGCAATGTGCTGAAATGATGAAGCAAGGGATCATCCGCCTTAACCGTTCTCCTTTCTCCTCGCCAGTCCTATTGGTGGCAAAGCGGGATGGTACTTGGAGATTTTGTGTTGACTACAGAGAACTCAATAACCGGACTGTCAAGGATAAATTCCCTATTCCCATTGTGGACGAGTTGTTGGATGAACTTCATGGTGCCCAGTATTTCTCCAAACTAGACCTAAGGTCGGGGTACTTTCAGGTCCGAATGGCTTCCGAAGACATTGAGAAGACTGCCTTCAGAACTCATCATGGCCACTTTGAGTTTTAGTTATGCCATTCGGTCTCACAAACGCCCCATCCACATTCCAATCCTTAATGAATGAGGTATTTCAGTCCCACCTTCGCAAATTTGTTTTAGTGTTCTTTGATGACATTTTAGTCTACAGTAAAACATGGATAGAACATGTGCATCATCTGGGGATTGTTTTTGAGCTCCTGCGCCAACACAAGCTCTTCCTTAAACGGTCCAAGTGCTGCTTTGGGGAGCGCCAAGTTCTTTACTTGGGTCATGTCATTAACGGGTAAGGTGTAACGGTGGATAGTTCCAAAATTCAAGCAATCAAGGAATGGCCCTAGCCCAAATCCGCCAAGGCCCTCCGCGGGTTCCTCGGTTTGACGGGATATTACCGCAAATTTGTACAGAATTATGGTTTGTTGGCTGCCCCATTAACTAACCTACTGAAGAAGAATGCCTTTCATTGGGATGACACAACCGATGCGGCTTTTGCAAGTTTAAGGGATGCCCTCTCCACCACTCCAGTTCTGCAATTACCAAACTTTGATCTCGAATTTATAGTTGAGTGCGATGCATCCGAAATAGGGATTGGTGCCGTACTACAGCAACAAGGGCACTCGATTGCCTTCTTCAGCCGTAAACTTGCTGATCGTCATTTAAAGTTGCCAGCCTATGAGCACAAATTGATCGGGTTAGCTAGAGCAGTCCAACACTAGCGACCGTACTTGTGGGGAAGGTCACTCATCGTCAAAACTGATCACTATAGCCTCAAGTAATTGTTGGAGCAGCGACTTACCACTTCTCCCCAACAACATTGGATTAGCAAGCTGCTTGGGTTTGATTTTTGGGTCAATTACAAGGTGGGATCTTTAAATCGCGTCGCGGATGCATTGTCTAGGCGTGACGAGGACACTATCCTTCTTTGTGGGATTTAGTCCGAAACTGCTGACTCTGGTTGGTCTCTGCAAGACGGGCTTGTGATGTATAAAGGTCGGGTGCATCTTCCAGCCGATTCCCCTTTAATTCCCTCCATCATCTCCAGTATTCATAACTCCACCCATAAAGGCATTCAGAAGACACTGTATCACGTCCAAGCTGATTTCCATTGGCAAGGTATGAGGGCTTCAATTAGGGACTTTATCCAAAACTGCTCTACTTGTCAACAACACAAATGGGAAAATCTGCATCCAGCTGGCCTTCTTTAGCCTCTTTCGATCCCAACACAGATATGGGCTGATATCTCCATGGATTTCATAGAGGGACTACCCAAGGTTGGGGGAAAATCGGTTCTTTACGTGGTGGTGGATCGCTTCTCTAAGTATGCTCATTTCATTCCTCTGTCACATCTGTACAGTGCTACTTCTATCGCCCACGTCTTTTTCACTCACATTTTCCATTTACATGAGTTACCAGAATCTATTGTCTGCGATAGGGACCCGGTTTTACTAGTACCTTCTGGAGGGAATTGCTTCAATTACATGGTACCACCTTAGCTTTTTCTTCCACTTATCATCCTCAATCAGATGATCAAACTGAGGTGGTGAACTGAATGATCGAAATGTATCTCCGTTGTTTTGTTGGGGATCAACCGCGACAGTGGGTTGATTGGCTTCCTTGGGCCGAGTACTATTATAACACTGCCTATCATTCTTCCCTAGGAATGACACCTTTCCGGGTCGTCTATGGCCGTGAACCTCCTCGTTTGTTGTCCTATGAACATGGTTCTACTCGTTTGGAGGAGATTGATCATTCCCTACAAGAGCGAGATGCTCTTCTAGTTGAAGTTTCTCTTCGCTTACAACAGGCACAACTACGCATGAAGCAGACCTATGACAAGCATCATTGAGAACTGTCATTTGAACCTGGGCAATTTATTTGGTTAAAGCTTCAGCCTTATCGACAACGCTCCTTGGGTCACAGGGCTGCTCCAAAATTAGCTCCTAAGTTTTATGGACCTTTCAAGGTGTTGCGGCGAATTGGTACAGTTGCATACCATCTGGAACTGCCAGAGCACAGTAGGCTCCATGATGTCTTCCACATTTCCTTGCTCAAGCCGTTTCAGGGTGTTCCTCCTATCAGTGTTCCCCCCTTACCATCCTTGAAGGAGGGCAAACTCATTCCCCAACCCCGGACTATTGTTCACTCCAGAATTGATCGAGGTGTTCTTGAAGTCCTGGTGGAATGGGCCAGCTTACCATTAGCCGAAGCTACTTGGATTCCTTTGACTGAGTTTCAAGACACATTTCCGAGATTCGATCTTGAGGACAAGCTCTTAGTCCGGGAGGGGAGTAATGTTATGGACGCTTTTATTGGGAAGTAGTATCGCTGCCGACAGCAGTAGTAAAGGGTGTTCTCATCTTATCTAATTCAGTGTTCTCATCTTATCTAGTTAGATACAGTTCTATCTTATCTGTTTTCAGTAGTATGGATTAGTAGGGAGTCTTATCTGTTCAGTGTTCTTATCTAAATTTAGTAGTATAGATTAGTAGGGAGTCTTCCTAAAAGTAGGATTCTTATCTTCTTGTAATCTCCTATTTAAAGGAGCTAATGATATTCAATAAAGGCATCGAAATTCTCAGTCAAGACAGAGTGGAGGAGAGTTGGTGATCTCTTGAACAAATCACCATTAAGGCGCCAAGATAGGTTCCTCAATAAAAGAGAGGAACAAGGGAAACAAGAGGTTTTTCCCGTTGACTGACCTGTGACGAGATCCTATTCGCGGGCCCTTAACATCAACCAACAAACCAATCACCTTGGCAAGGGTGGTCTCTCCATTAAGTACTTCATTGGGCCACTTTTGCTTACTAGGAGAGCTTCATGCCCTACTATGTAGTGTTTGAACTTCTGAACTATGAAAAGTAAAGCTAAATGCTATTTCTCCATGTTTGAGTAGTTCAATTCAGCTCCCCTTAGTACTTTATTGGCGTACTATATTGTTTTTCTACTTGTTCCGCATTCTCTTGGGCCAGAACGCACCTTATGGCTTTGGGGTTGGTTGTTATGTACAAGAAGAATGGCTTTCCCTCTATGGGTGGACTCATTGTTTGTCATTGGTTAAGGCTTTTGTTTATTCTAGTGAAGGCTTTCTCATGATCCCCCTTCATTTTGAAGACTCTATTCTTCTTGGTCAAGTCCATTAATGTTTTTCTACTAGGGCTAAACTGGGGATGAATCTCCTAAATGTCTTCCCAATGAAAGTCTATAATTGCTACTTTGTGGTTGATGCTGGAATGTCTAAGATGGCCGTGCCTTTAGTTTCATGAGTGTTTGGTTGTATCCACTATAGACATCCCATTCCCCACGATGGAGTCTAATAACAACTCTATGTTCAGTAGTGGGAACTCATCTTTGAGGCATTCCTTATTGAGGTCTCTGAAATCAACCCAACACTTGAACCGTTCGCTTTTTATTTTCACTAGTACAATATTGGCTAACCATCACGAATGTGTTATAAGCTTGACAAACCCTACTTTCAATAGCTTCTCTATTTCTTCATTTATTTTAAGCTGCATGTTGGGGTGGAATTATCATCACAAATGTTGCTTTACTAGATGTCTTGTGGGTTCTTTGTGCAAGGAATGGACTACTAGCCCATGGTTGAATCCTGGCATCTCATTATAAGACCAAGTGAAAATGTCCTTAAACTCTCTTAATAGGTTGGTCAGTTCTAGCTTCTCTATCTCAGTTAGGTTTATGGAAATGAAAAGTGGTTTCTTCTCCTCGACTGGGTTTGAGACGTTGATCTCTTATAATTTTTCCTCAATAAATGTTCCTGCTATACAGGCTGAGTTGATTTGTAAGGTGCTCAGGAGTTGTTGAAGTGGACATTTGGACGTGCCAACGATGAATCTAGTCAAGTTTGCACCTTATGTGTATGTTAGATTGCCATTGTCGAATGTCGAAAACTAGAGAGGAAGAGAGTGAAGAGCGTTGTGATGGGCCATTTGAAATTTGGGAGGTGTTTAACATGTTGGTGGTTTGAGTCTCTGAGAATGAATATTAGCTTAGAGAATTTAGATTACATAGACTTATAATCTTCTAGTGTATTAATATATTGTGTGGAGTACAACTATTTTAGAGATAGATGATTGCTGGACTCTCTTGTGATAAGATTACCATATTGCAATAAAACAAAGTATAAAGTGTTACAACAAAGATTCAAAATAATTTAAAAAAAGCTTTCTCGCAATATAGTAAACAAAACACCTTGTAAACATTCCCAACCACCATCCCTTACATCTTGATTACGAGGCATCTACTAGTAGAAGTAAGAGATCTAAGATGTCTAAGAATCGATCCAAGCAAGCACAAGATGGGGTTGAGTCAATTTTTCAATCCAAGGAAGCTGAATCAAGGCCAAAACAATTCTAATGGTATCAATTCTTGTAATAGGAGATAATTGTTTTGAAAAATTAACATTGGGGATTTGTAGGTACCCTTTTCCAACTGATCGAGCCTTGTGCTTTAGAAGAGACCCATCAACATTAAATGTGGATTTTCAAACCTATTTGAATCAAATAATTTCCTTTCCAATGGGTAAATCAACCAAACTCCAAGTTTTGTTTCTTTTCTAATTGAACTTTATCTCTTCTTTCATTGTTTCAACCCATTCTTTACTTTTTGTTTCTTCTTCAAAATAGGTAGGTTTTGAAGCAAAACATGCAAAATCACAATGTTGATAGATATTAGCAAGACTTCTTGTCCATCTTGGAGATGATTCTAGAGATTCAATTGGTGAAGATGTAAGTGGGCTTGTTACGATGGTGCTCCTTGAGGCTCAACAACAACATCTTCCTCTTCAATAAGAGGATTCCCTACTTTCTTCCTAACCCAAAGCCTCATCTTCATTAAAAGTTACATATCGACTCACAATTTTTTTTTTCTTATTTTCAGGACTGTACGATCTATAACCTTTTTTTCATCACTATAACCAATAAAAATGCATTTAGTGCTTTTCCCATCTATTTTTCTCCTCACTTTTGACGACACATTTGCATAGGCTATGCAACCATATAGCTTCAAATAGATTACACTTGGCTTCCTTCCATACCACATTTCATATGGTATTTTTCCTTTCACTACTTTTGTAGGAAACTAATTAAGTAGGTACACCATTGTTGCTACTACTCTGCCCAAAAATTCTTTGGAAGACCTTTTTCTTTTAGCATATACCTTGCACCTTCAATTATAGTCCAGTTCTTCTACTCTTCAACTCTATTTTGTTGTGGGGTGGACCTTGCCATGAACTCTTTGTTAGGAACCTGCCTAACTCAGGGCTCTTCGAGGGGCCAACCTCCTGAATTCTTGGATGAAGAGAGAGGAAAAGAGAGAAAGAGAGAGAGAGAGAGAGAGAGAGAGAGAGCGAGAGAGAGAGAGTTTAATGCTGAAAGAATCAATGCCCTATTCCTTTTCTGCTCTACTACTTATAGTTTTATAATCTTGATTGTCTTTCTGTTACAGTTTCTGTTACAGTTGTTACAAGTGGATGGTTAGTTGTGCTGACGTGGCCTCCTCTTGTTAACTGATTAACAACCTTCTGTTGGTCTGTTCCAGCAGTCTTGATAATCTCCCATTCCTTTAGAGCGACCTTGCCCTCAAGGTCTAATGTAGGAAAATTTTATTGAAGATCTAAGTAGGATTCCCAGGTTGCATCCTCTTCTGGAAGGTTAGACCAAACAACTAATGCCTCTGGTATGATTCTGCCTCCCCTGTGCACCCATCTGAAATCAATGATGCGGGTTGGCTCAGTCTGCACTTGTCTTTCTTCTGAAAATATGGGAAGGGTCACACTTGTAATGACTCCTAACTTCGGCCCCTTCTTTAGTAAAGAGATATGGAATACATGGTACAGTTTGGATGTTTCCAGAAGGTCCAGTTTATAGGCCACTGATCCTATTCTCTCCAGGATTTTAAATGGGCCAAAATAGCGCGGGCTAAGTTTGTTCCACTGTCGGCTTGCAACTGAAATCTGCCTGAAAGTTGTAATTTGAGAAACACCCAATCACCTTCTTCATATTGGACATTCTTGTGGTGTTTATCATAGGTGTGCTTCATCCATTGTTGTGCCTGTAAGAGATGATGTCTCAGTTCCCTTAGCACCTCATCCCGTTGCGTTAGCTATTCTTCAATGACCGCTACTGAGGTGGTTCCTTTTTCATAAGGAAATAGAGGGGGAGGGTCCCGACCATATAAAACTCTGAAGGGTGTCATCCCCGCGACGCTATGGAAAGTGGTGTTGTACCACCATTCGGCCAAGTGGATCCATTTCACCCATTGTCTTGGTCGATCTCCTGCGAAGAATCTTAGATATGTTTCGAGACTCTTGTTAATTGCCTCTGTCTATCCATCAGATTGGGGGTGGTAGCTAGTTGATTTGAATAGTTTAACCCCATGTAGGCGGAAAAGCTCAACCCAGAAATGACTCATAAAGATAGGGTCCCTGTCTGTTGTAAATGGGTGTGATAGAGGTAGGAAATGACTGTATTTTGTTAGTCTATCTACTACCACAAGGATAACTGTTTTGCCGACAAAAATGGGCAATCCCGTGATGAAATCCATTGATATATCATCCCAGACTTGGGTTGGTATTGGGAGTGGTTGCAAGAGGTCTGCTGGTGTTGTAGTGGCTGACTTGTTTTGTTGGCATACTACACACCCGACTATGAAGTTCTGGATAGATGTACCCATGCCTTTCCAATGAAATTGTGTGGCGATGTGCTTTTGTGTTCGTAGGATGTCGGAGTGGCCACCCGTGGGTGAGGCATGAAATAATTCTAGGAGATTCTTAAGATGAGCAAAGGCTGTCGGGATTTCCAGGCGTCCTTTGAAGAAGAGTAGATCATTCTTAATTGTGTACCCGGGGTGCACTGAGGGATTTGCCAATACTTGGGCCTTCAACTGCTGTAACTCCTTATGGGATTGGGCTTCTTTTCGCAGTAGCTCTAGGAGTGGAGAAGTTAGGGAAGATACTAGTAACTGAAATGACTGTGGGTGTCGTGAGAGGGCGTCTGCCACTTGGTTAGTAGCCCCTGCTTTGTATTCAATTCTGTAGTCATACCCCAGTAGCTTGGATATCCAGTGTTGCTGTTCCGGGGATAGAACTGATTGATCCAATAAGAACTTCAGACTTTGATGGTCGATCGGAATTGTGAACCGTCTACCGATCAAGTAGGATCACCATCGTTGGACTGCTAAGACTATTGCTATTAATTCTCGCTTATAAACTGATTTGGCCAACTTTTGTGATGTTAAGGCCTTGCTGAAAAAGGCTAGTGGTCGCCCCTCTTGCATGAGAACAGCCCCAACGCCTTGACCKGAGGCATCACACTCAATGATGAAATCTTTTGTGAAATCGGGCAGTGCTAATGTTGGAGGGCTCACAACTGCCTATTTTAATTGCTCAAAAGCTTGTTGGGCCTGGTTTGACCAGTGAAAAGCGTCTTGTTTCAGCAATTGGGTCAATGGTGTAACTATTAGGCTGTAGTTTTTGATGAAGCAGCGGTAGTACCCGGACAGTCCTTAGAAGGCCATCAATTCTTTCACACATTTGGGTTGCAGCCAACCCACTATACTGGAGATTTTATCTGGGTCAGCCGCTATAGTCACCTTTTCTACAACATGTCCCAAGTAGTGAACTTGGTTTTGTCCAAAGGAGCACTTGGACTCTTTAGCAAACAGCTGGTGGGCCTCAAGTGTTGCAAGGGTGACTTGCAGATGGTTAAGATGTTCCTCCCAATTAGGGCTGTAGACCAATATGTCATCAAAGAAAACAAGGATGAACTTACATAAATATGGCCGGAATATGTTATTCATCAATGCTTGAAATGTGGCTGGAGCATTGGTCAGCCCAAATGGCATGACCCAGAACTCATAGTAGCCATCATGTGTCCTGAAAGCTGTTTTGTGAACATCCTCCCTATGTACCCTTATTTGATGATACCCAGCTCGTAAATCCAGTTTTGAGAATATGGTGGCTTGATTGAGTTCATCAAGAAGCTCATCAATGACTGGTATCGGGAATCGGTTTTTAATGGTGATGCTGTTAAGGGCTCTGTAATCAATACAAGACTGCCACGTCCCATCCTTTTTCTTGACTAATAGTACCAATGAAGAGAATGGGCTGTGATTGGGCTATATTATCCCTTGCTTAAGCATATCTTGAACTTGCTTCTCGATTTAAGATTTCTGAAAGTAAGGGTATTGGTAGGGTCTTAATTGGTCGGGGCTGATCCTGGCATGAGGGGGATGCGGTGGTCATGCTCCCAGTGTGGTGGCAGTCCTTGGGGTTCTTTGAACACATGGCCATAGTGTTGAAGGAGTTGTTGTAGGCGGCTTTGGAAGTCTCTCGGCCCATCTGGGCTGTTGTTAGCTACTGATCCAATTTGAGTCCATGTGCATGAATATGGGCTGATCTGGATCTCCTCTTTGCTTTGTCAGTGTTGCAAGACTGATGGGCCTTGGTCCCTTGCATGCTTGCCTTTGTAGATGGACTATAGAGTTTCCTGATGTGAAGTCCATGGTGAGACGGGCTTAGTCACAGACCACGAGTCCTAACTGTCTTAACCATTGAATGCTTAGCATCACGTCCGCTCCACTGAGATGGAGAGGATATAGGTCCACTGCAAACTGATGACCCTGAATCTTCAGTGGTAGGCCCATGCAAATGCTATTGCAAGACAGACTGTTACCATTGGCCACATAAATTGTAAAGGCCGTTGTTGGTTGAACCGAAAGTCCCATTTTATCCACCAAGACTTGAGTTATGAAGTTAAGGGAATTTCCATTGTCTATGAGGATTGACACTTGGCGTCCTAGGATCAGCCCTGCAACTCTCATTGTCTGAGGGGACGCAAGTCCCATAAGGGCTTGTAAGGATATTTCAGGCGTGCCATTGGATTGTATTTCCCACGCTGGGTTAGATTCTTTGCAACCGGTGATGTCGTCTTCCTCTTCGACATCTGTTTGGAGGAGAAATTCTTGTTGTTTCTTGCAGCGATGGCCCGACCCAAATTTCTCTTCGCCGTTGTAACAGAGACCTTTGTCTCTACAGGCTTGCATCTCTGCCCAGGTCAGCCATTTGAAAGGAACCAGTGGGCCTGGGCCCAGTACTCCTTCCTACTTGTCTAGTGCTGTCGTCCTTTCTTGCTCCCTTCTTGGTCCTGGACCCCATGGTCACTACATCTTTCTTGCTCGGCTGAACTTGTCCTCATACAATCTGGCTAGTGTTGCTGCATTGATGATCGAAGTGGGCTGCATCGCTTTCACTTCCAGTCGCAGTTCTTCTTTTAGGCCACCGACAAAGCTTCCCACCAACTCCTTCTCCGTCCACCCTTGGACTCTCACGGCCAACCTTTCGAACTCCATCTGGTATTCCTTTACTGATCCCACTTGCCGCAGCTTTGCCAAGTTTTCATCAAGATCTTCGAACCTAGATGATTCAAAACGGACAGTCCGTGATGTCTGCCCAGGTTTGACGAGGGTGCCCCCTTCAGTACCGTTGAAACTAGAGGATAGCTTCCCCTTCAAGATGCATGGAAGCCAGAGCTACCCTATCTTGCCCTGATGTTTCATGGTAATCGAAATACCTTTCGACTCTGAAAATCTAGGGAGTTAGGTCGCCGCYTGAGAAGATGGAGAAGTCGATTTTGGCTATTCTTGTTGCCGCCCTTGTTCTGCGGCTGTTTTCATTGCTGCGCTCTTCTTGGCTTCCTCTGTCGATGTTCGTTGCCTCCTGCTCCAGTCAAAGGAGGAGAGCAATGAAGCCTTCCTTCATTTCTTTGAGATCTGAAGACATTCGATGGATCTCTACCTTCATCTGATCCACTAGGGTATCTACTGACGTGTTTCTTGTGTTGGTCATACTGGCTCTGATACCAAATTGTTAGGAACCTACCTAACTCAAGGCTCATCGAGGGGCCAACCTCCTGAATTCTTGGAAGAAGAGAGAGGAAAAAGAGAGAGAGAGAGAGAGAGTTTAGTGCTGAAAGAATCAATGTCCTATTCCTTTTCTGCTCTATTTCTTATAGTTTTACAATATTGATTGTCTTTCTGTTACTGTTTCTGTTACAGTTGTTACAAGTGGATGGTTAGTTGTGCTGACGTGGCCTCCTCTTGTAAAACTGATTAACTGCCTTCTGTTGGTCTGTTCCTTGACACTCTCTATGATTCCTGACTTTTTGTATGACTTAATAAATTCATTGTAGTGAATTCACCACCTCTATCAGTACACTATTTTAAGTGAATATCAAGCCAATTTGATTCTCAACAAAAGCTTTAAATTGGTAAAAAACATGTAAAGTATCAAATTTTTCTAAAAGAAGATACACCAAAGTCATCTTAGTGAAGTCATCAGCAAATAGTAGAAAGTGTCTACTTCCACCCAGAGAGGCGGTACACATGGAACTATACAAATCTACTTGCACAAGCTGTAATGGCTTATTTGCCTTCCAAGATTTACCTAATTGATAGAGTGATCTATGATGTTTGCCATAAGTACAAGGTTCATAATATTTTATTGGATTTGTGATATAGAATAAAAACCTATTCATGATCCTCACCTAAGAACTTAATCTTTTAATTTGAATGGTTCCTTGATATCATGTTGTCTATTGTTTGATCCTCATCACCCCCATTATAATTAATTAAAATTTAGCACAAGGTATTGATGGGCCTATGCCTCACATAACAACTTAAGATTATAGGTTGTATGGTTGTTTGTTAATTTGCAATATTTCTATTTTTAGATTTGATTAATGGGCAAACCAACCCAGTAGAAATACATTTCACAATACGAATGAATACATAGGGATATAAATTCTGCATATCTAAAGTTGTAATGTTGCACTGAATGCTACTAGATAGTTTGGCATCAGATGATGAGCAGAATTTACTGACCAAATGATCGAAATTTCTATTCTCAATGCAGCTGTGGATTTAATAGAAGATGTCAAAGTGCAAGGCATTATTGGGCCAGAAGATTTCTTGGTTGCCATGGGAAACAAAGTTCGTATTACCGATAATTTCCTTTTCTTCACACAATTTTAGCCTCTCACCTATCCATTTTCCTTACTTTGTGCGAATTGCTAAAAGGAACTCATCCTACATTAAAGAAATTGCTAGCATTGTTGAAGCATTTCAACATAGAGAAGTGTCAATCATCCATGATGACACTAAAAGTGGAGATGTAGCAATTAGGTATCTCACTGATACCCTTCGTGACATAGATGTCCAAGTACGCCAAAGAATTATCTTGCCTTGTGCCACAAAAACCGAAGTAATTATAGATACTTTGCACATGATAGCAGGAACCGGCACAAGAGTCTTCATCATCCATCTCTCTCATTCTCTTGGCTTTTCTTTCTTCTTGCAGGTCGAGAAGTTGGGAATGATGAAACTTGGGTACTTATGGATTGCTACTAGTATTGGACTTACTGATCTTATGGTCCATAAGGACACTTCTTTCTTCCGTTCTAGTGAAGGAGTTGTAGGAATGAAGTCTCAACAAAGAACACAAGTTCAAAAGGAAGAAATAGACTTGGAGAAAATGAAGCTCAACATCTATGCAACACTTTGGGCAAATAATACATTATTTGTCATGGCAAATGCAGTAGATAGAGGTGATTATGATTCAAGAAAGAACATTTGGTCTACTATGGATTCATCCAAAATGCATGTCACCAAATTTAAGATAGTTAATTGGACAAAAAGTACAAGTTATAAAGCTAGGTATTCATCCCCAAGGTCTGTAATTTCACGGAGCTTGAGATCAGAAGATGCAACAAAGAATCATGTAAACAACTTTCCTGCAACATTTAGGAAAGGAGCTACAGTAAGTCCTAGTGATGATAAAATTTTGAAGATCGCGGTCCCTTGTAATACCTCGTTTGCTGAATTCGTTAATGTGACTTGCAAAGAGAATGGTAGTGTCACAGGATTCTCAATAGAAGTTTTTGATGCTGTTATGCAGAAGCTAAGCTATCGTTACAAGTATGTCCCATTTGAATTTGGAAACTCATACAACACTATGATAGATCAGGTATTCAACAAGGTAATCCCATACCCTTGATGCATTGATTTAAATTAGACTTATGTTTGACGATTAGATAAAGAGCTTACAAGGGAAAACCCTCCATCTTTCCCATCTTAGAATCTCTAACTAATTAGTCAACTTTATAATCAACTACTCTATGGTAATTGATCTACAAATATCTTATCATATAAACCCAAGTCTCTCTCTCTCTCTCTCTCTCTCACTTACTCTCTTCTCTTCTACTTGCCATGTTGGAAATAGACAAGGTATATAAGCCATCAAATTCTGAACATTAGCAAGATTACTGAATATGACTTCAATATAGTTCTACTGCTTCAGTAGATTTATTAATGTGTTAACAACACCAAATTGTTAATTTGCTTCTTTGGGTTCTTTCATGGGAGCGAGAGAGCAGGCTTACGATGCAGCAGTAGGAGACATAACAATTAGAGCGAATAGATCAAAATTTGTGGGGTTCACTCAACCATACGCTGGTTCTGGAGTTCGCATGATTGTACCGGTAGAACATGAGAGTGATACAAATGGTTTATGGTGGTTCTTAAAGCCATTTACAGCACAACTATGGTTAACTACACTTGTTTTCTTCCTCTTGAAAGGAGTATTAGTATGGATCTTTGAGCATCAACAGAATCCGGAGTTTCAGGGCTCTAAATATCAACAATTGGGAAAAGTTCTTTACTTCTCCTTCTCCTTGTTAGTTTTTGCACAAAGTAAGTAAAAGCCTTTGAATTTTCCAAGTGTTGAATCCTATGATAAGTACTTTACATTTTAAGGATGCTTGTGGATGATTCATATTTAGTTGTTTTATAATTAAAGGGTTTTTATTAAATGGAAAATTATACAAACTTACTAGTTTGTTTTATTTCTTTTATTTTTAAATTTAATGAACTCCATTCTTGCATAATGCATTACAACATTTTGATGTAAAATGAATTGTTGAATATCATACTACTATATTTGTTTGTCTTTAACTACTTTATATAAATATAATTTCTTCAGAAAGAAATACAATGGGGATGTGACAAAGTTTTTTTGTCAATATATGTCTAGATTCTTTCTGTACTTTAATGGATTTCCTTTATCTTTTCTTTGGAACCCTCAACTAGTTTTACACCATATGAATGTTTTTTATGTCCATATTGCAATTGCTTCATTTTTATTTTCCTTATATGAAGATCTTCATTTTTGTGGTCCTTTTGTCAGCCTACCTGACCCATCCCAACCATCCACCTGAAACCTAATCAAGCACATCCATATTGCAATTGCCTTTCCTCTCTTTCTACTTCAAATCTCTCTTCCCTATTCCATCTTTTCTCTTTCCCCTCTCCCTCCTCACATTTTTATCTCTTCCAATTTTCTCTCCTATTTTGAATGGATTAGGTTGAGTTATGCATGGGCATCCATATGGTCAATTATAGAAGTTATGTATATTGTATATTTTTACTTTTTATTATCTCTCCTCTTTTTTCTATTTCCAATTTTCTCTCCTCCCTACTTTCGAAAAAAAGAAATATCTCCTATCTATTCCATATTTTCTCTCTCCTCTCTCCCTCGCATTTTTATCTTTTATGATTTTCTCTCCTTTTTCTTTCTTGTTTCTTTTTACTCTAATGGATTCTCTCTCATCTTGCTCTCCTCCCTATACCTTCTTTGGGTTCGACTATGATGCTAGAAAGCCATGATACCAGAAGAGATTATAACCATATAGTACTAACCAATTGGGTGGGTTTTCATAAAAATCCATTGGGGGGCTTTGATTGTTCAAAGCCTTTCCGGTACCATGCCTTCTGTGCATATAGATTTTTCCTCCGTTTGCACTGTCTCTCCCCCTACCTCCACTTATTCTTTCTTAGTCATCAATTCTTTTTGGCTCCATGGAACTAAACAATGAGGAGTAGCCCATCCTCTAATCCATAACCCCCAACCGTGGTGTAGGCGGGATTTGATCCCAAGTCTCTTCTATAACCAACTGGAGACCTCACCAACTAGTTGGCACCTTGATCCCACCAATTCTCTTTCTCTCATCTCTTGCAAACTCTCTCTTTCTCTTTCTCTCCTATCCCTCACTCTCCCATCCCCCTCCTAGTCTCTCTCTCTCTCTCTCTCTCTCTCTTTCCTTTTTAGTCTTCATGGGGCTACACATCAAGGGTGGGGGTGGGGGGGGGATAGCCCATCCCCCATCCCCTTAACCCTAACCATAGTGGCTGCAGGATTTTCTTTTTTCACCATTTGTTTTTCTCATTCCTCTCTCATCTATTTCACTCTTTCCTCCTATTTTCTTTCTTACTCGAACTTTTTAATGAATATCAGCTTTTGTCTATCACAAACCAAATAAAGGCATGGGGAAACATAAGAAAAACTAAATATTTTTTCCTCAATAAAGATTTATTTACATAAACTTAATTATTCAAATGGGTGGGTGGTTGGGTTGCAACCCATGTACATAAAAATGTATTGTTCATCAATGGATGTGGGTCATTGATGGATGGGTTGTTTTTCAACCTGCACCCAATCCATCCATTTGCTACTCCTATTATCATCTTTTATTTCATCCAATCCACTCTAAAATACTTTGTATGTATGTTGTGAAAAGTTTCCTTTTGTTAATACTTATGCCTTGTAGAGATTATACTATTTAATAAATTTGCTTATTATTTTACAGAAGAAAATCTTCAAACCAATTATTCTAGATTCGTAACATACTTGTGGATGTTCTCATTGTTCATCATTGTGGCAAGCTATAATGCAAATCTAACATCCATCTTAACGGTTGACAATCTACGACCAACCGTTACAAGTCTTGATACATTGCTCAAGGAAGGAAGTTATGTTGGATATCAAAAGGGGTCTTATGTGGGTGATCTTTTGAAGGAGAAGGGATTCTCAGTTGAAAAGCTTAAAATGCTTTCAACAACTACTGAATATGCGCAAGCTTTATCAAACAAAAGTGTTGCTGCAATTGTGGATGATATTCCAGTTATTAATGTATTTCTAAAGAAGTACTGCAACCAATTCACTATAGCTGGACCAACTATTCAAACAGGAGGGTTTGGCTTTGTAAGTTTCTTGTTCTTACATTTTCTTAAGCTAACATGTTTAAAGTAGTTTATATGTTTTTGTTTAATTTGTGAATTCAATCTAATCTAACCAACATAAATAATCTAAAATAATTGTTTCAGTAATGACTACGAATAATTCATTCTACTTCATAAATGATAGGGTGTAAAAACTTGAACCTCCCTTGTCATTTTTCACAAATACTAAAATTTCATCTCTCAATTCAAATTGGACTAAGACCTCCCTTGTTAGAGTTATGTCTAACCAAATCATCAAAAAGTATCCTGCCATGATAATTCTTTAAAATTTTGAATTACTATAACCTCTTTCACTGGAGCACAGGGTGATACTAAATCTTAATCTCAAGCTTGTCCCTTTCGAATTAAATCAGTTGTTTTTCTACCATGACTTAGAAAAACCCAGTGGAAATTAAAAAACTAAGTGCACAATGGAGCAAAGATGTAGAGTCTGATAGTTTGGGTAGGTCAACATTTTCTTGTTTGCAATGAGTAGAAATTGCAAAATAAGATAAGAACGAGATGCTTCAATGACTATAGTTGGTGTGACACCCTACAAAAATGTACTATCTCCAATTGCACGGAATCTCACATATGTTCGAACAGTGCCTAATTAAACCATGTAAGAATTCAGGTCCAACTTCGTTCAATATTATTCTTCCAAGATGCCCCAATTGTTTGTACATCATGCGATCATTTCTTGGCAAGCCAAAATCTGATGGGAGATCTTGCTTGCATTTTCCTTTACCTAAGACTATAAACTTGAAAGTAATAGCCCATATTAGAGTTTTTCTTAGTAGAGATCATTTATTTTTGAAGGAGGTGGATGAAGAAGGGTGAAGGTGATGTCTATCTTTCAAATTTTTGGGGACCCAAAGAAAGAATAAAGGGATGTCTTCATGGTTAATTATTATTATTTTTTTTTTGGTTTATTACTTCATGAATTTTGAATTCTTTTCCCTTGAGCAAACATTGTAAATGATGTAGAAAGAAATGTGAATATGGAGGAAATTTGTCCCTAGAAAATTAGAAAAATTTTACATATAAAAAGAATATTTTATACTTATTATCATGCCTAAAATACTAATGAAATAATGGGATGAATCTTAAAATTATTCAATCACACTTAAATTAGAAGAAGAAAAGAAAAATATGAGAAGTTGAAGAAGAAGGATTGAAAGAAAAAGAGCTAAAAGAAAATTTAATTGCCACCCAACTCTCTTTTCTATTATAATTAATCTAAAATTACAATACTGCCCCTAACTTAATAGAATAAAGGAAAAATAGATAGAAAGCAAAGAAAACAGAACAATCACCAATTAGACCCTAATACCTAACAATACATTTAAAACTCCTCCTTAAGTTGGAGCCTATATATCATAAAGCTCCAACTTGTTGGAAATGTATTTCATTGGTTCATGACTTAATCCTTTGGTGAAAATGTTGGCTAACAAATCTTCAAATTTCACATAAGGTGTAACAAATTCTCCTTTAACAACTTTTTTCTTCAGAAAGTGAGTCCACTTCTATGTATTTGGTTCTTTCATGAAACACTAGATCCGGAGAGATATGAGTGGTAGCCTAGCTATCACAAAACAACTTAGTGGAAGTTGAAATTGCCACTCCTATTTATTTTAATAACCGCTTTACCACATCAACTCACAATGGGCATGGGCCATGGCTCTATACTAAGTTGTAGTATTAATCCTAGCCACTACACTCCTTACTTTTTCAAGTAATAAAGTTCCCTACCAGAAACGTGCATGTAGTCAGTTATGGACTTTTTCATTTGTAACTAATCTTGCCTAGTCTACATTTGTATATCCTTCTAAGGAAAAGTTCTACTTTCTTATATAGTAGTCCTTGACCTAGGGGGGCACCTTTTAAATACTATAGCACTCTAAGAATGCCTTTGTAATGGACTCACCTTGGGTTCTACATAAACTAGCTCAATAATCCAACATTGAAGAAAATGTGTAGCCATGCAATGGTTAGATAAATTTCCTTCCCTACTAGTTTCTTGTACCATTTACGGTTAGCTAGAAGCTCTTCCTCATTATCAAACATTTTCACATTCAAATCTGTAGGAGTGTTTATTGGTTTTGATTCTAATAAATAGGTTTCTTTCAATAAATCAAGAACATACTTCCTTTGTGTGTGAGAGAGAGAGACTTCATACTTTGACCTTGCTATTTCTATACACAAAAAAAATGCCTCAAATGCCCTAAGTCTCTTGTACCATCTAGTGTTAGTTAGAAACTCCCCTCACTGTCAAACATCTTTACATTAAGATCTATAAGAGTGTCTATTAGTTTTTCTTCTAATAGATTGGTTTCTTCTAACAAATCAAGCACATACTTCATTTGTAAGAGAGAGAGAGATTTCATACTTCAACCTTGCTATTTTTATGCCCAAAGGATACCTCAAGTTCCCTAAGTCCTTAGTTTGAAAGTGATTCTATAAAATTTGATTAAACTCTCTAATACCATGTTCATCACTTCTTGTGATAATAATTCTATCAACATAAACTACTAAGACAATCTTCCTGGACACAATATCCTTACTAAACTTAGAGTGATCAACAATGCATTGTTTCATCCTAAACTATTGCACATAACTACTAAATCTCCCAAACCATGCTCTTTGGAGATTGTTTCAATCCATAAATCAATTTTTTTAACTAACACACTTTTCCTTCCTACCCATACCCAAGAGGTTACCCCATATACATATCCTCTTCTAGGGCACAATGGAGGAAAGTATTTTTCACATCCAATTGAAGCAACTGCCAATCAAAGTGAGCAGCCAAAGAAATAATCACATGAATTGAACCTATTGTATTCACTAATGAAAAGGTACTAGTATAATCAACACCGTAGGTCTGTGTATATTGCCACCAAATGAGCCTTATAATTTTCTACACTACCATCTGTGTGTGATTAATCTTATAAACACATTGACAAACAACTACTTTCTTTTCAAGAGAAATAGGAGTAAGATCCTAAGTGTAATTATATTAAAGAGTACGAAATTCATTATCCATCTCTCTCTTCCATTTAGGAGAAAGAATAATGTCATGAACTGACCTAGGAATAATCATAGATGAAAGAAGAGACAAAAAGTTCTGATATGAAGAGATAAATGGGCAGTGGAAACATAACAAAAAATAAGATGTCTAATATAAGCATGTACACCTGTATGAAGAGCAATGGAAAGGTTTAGCTTTGAATGATAGTTGAGGAGATGCTAGAGTAGGCTGAAATATGATTCCATCAATACTGTATACACTATTTGAAAGAATGGTAGGATCCATGAAGGTTGCGGAATGGGTGGGCAAATTTCAAAAGTTTTCCTACCTTCTTCCAACTGGGAATCATATTCCCTAAATTTAGAATACAATATTCAAGGATCCTACTTGAACCATAATCGAACTAGATCTGAACCAAAAGGAAATTGAGGAATTATACCTGATCCATAGAAGCAGTATCTCTCAAAGTTGGTGTTCACGCCCAAAGAGGACACCAAGATCCACTCCTGCTGAAGATGACACAACTGTAAGTGCAACGGAACCAGCAGAGTGCGTCCTACACACTGGATCCTTCGCAAGAATCCTCTGAAAACTCTGAGCACCAAATCTTTTTCAGTCTTTTCTGCAAAGCTGATGTCAAGAAACAGTTTCTTGATTTCTTTCTTCTTCAAAGATCGAATCTTGTAAGAAAGGATGGCGGCGGCTGGAGGAGAACTCTTGGGATGAAGATGGTTGAATAGCTTCTCTTCTCTCTGGAGTCTATATGAGATCCAATCTCAATTTGCAGGATGCTCTCTTGCTTGCACAAAAACCCCTGTTCGAAATATGATATTGATCTCTCTTAGAGTTTCTCTTCTTTTCTTCTTGATTAAGAAACCTCCTAATTAGGAGTTATCACATTCCAAATCAGTATTTAGATAGGGGATGATCTTAATCCTATCTTTAGATTAAGTTAGCTTACTCYTGATCTTATCAGGAGGTTACCAGATTCAAATCTGATTTGAATTTGGTCTCCCATAGTGGATCAGGTCAAAGGCCCAATCATTTTGCTAACTTTAATCCCAGATTCGCCCCATAGATGGGCGATCATATCAGCCCAACTCAAAATGGGCTTTTGGCCCATTAAGTGTTCAGTGCTTAACTAGTTTCCAATCTGCTGCCCAGTTGGGCTTCTTTGTATGGCGTGAGAACCAAGCATTGATCTACACACCAGCCACATGGGTTCGGCCCAGCCTTTATTATAAGGCCCAACCAAATTCACTGAAAGGCTCAGTGAACCCCTGAGCCCATCACATGGACCCTATGGGCCCAGTACTTACATTAAGTGGTCCTTAGGCCAAGCCATCTTATAAAAACCCAGGGACTGTGGGCAGGTGCAAGATTAGCCCATCAGGTACTATCCTAAATGGTCTTACACTTAACCTCTCAGCCCTTAATGATC
>NW_010729237.1:115104-160231 GCF_000365185.1 Nelumbo nucifera | reverse complement strand
TTATCCAATGGCTATGAACATTTAAAACTAACACGAGCCTCAATAAGTGTCCAGTTTTAGGGTCTTACACAGAATTATACCAAACAATATGAATCAAACATGCACTTTATTTATTTACACTAAATATCAAAAGTACATCAAATCGGATTGAAACTAAGGGCATACAAAACTGTCTAACACTATTAACCGGTGATCACACAAACACTTCAATAGTAGGAGATGGTAAAGACACCTTTGCCACTGGAAGATGAAGCAAAGGAGGTAGATTACAAGTAAAAGATGAATTTGTAAAGGAAAAAAATAAGAGGCAACACATTTGGAAGAAAAAAGGAGTAGTGTGGAGAATGACTATAACACTTTTACCCCTTGAGTGTTAAAGTACCCCATGATACACATTTGAGAGCATGGAAATCCAATTTGTCCAAACTCGAACCCAAGCGATGAACAAAATAGACACATGCAAAGACATAAGGGAAGCAAGGGAAATGGAAATTTAGAAGGAAAAGCAAGAAAAAAATAGGGTATCACCACTTAGAACTGACGGGGCATTCAATTAATGAGGAAACAAGAGGTGAGAACAACATCACTCCAATATTTCTTAGGAACTAACATTTGAATCCCATGTAGCATCTAGTAAATGCCTTTTCTTCCACTTAGCTACCCCATTTTGTTGTAGAGCAGAAGATCAAGAAGAATGATGCATAATTCCATGTAACATTATGTATGAAACAAACATTAGAAATGTTCTTTGAATTGTCATAACAGAAATATTTAATTGAAACACCATATTAATTCTTGATTTCAGCATAAAAGAAAAAAAAAAAAGATATCAAATACTTCTATATGAGATTTCATTAAGTAAATCTAAATTATCCTTAAAAAAATCATCAACAAATGAGACAAAATATTTGAAACCATTATAAGACTCAATTGGAGATGGACTCTAATCACTAGAATGAGCAAGTTCAAAAAGATTCAAGGCTCTATTTTTTTCCGTTACAGCAAACAACACATAGAGATGTATATACTAAACTATCGAACTTCACGTAACAACTCACAAATAGACACTACATCTAGGACTAGACTCTTGAAAGTAGGAAGTGATGGATGCCCCAATTAATATTGCCACCGTAAATGTATAGTAGAAGAATGGAGGGCTTTCTATGAACCACCACTATCCAGATGGTACAATCTTTCAGCTTCATGCCCACTACCAATCATCATTCCCATCTCGAGGTCTTGAATAACATATTAAGAAGGAAGAATGGGATAGAGCAATTCAAAGATTTTGTTAACTTACTAATTGACATAAGGCTAAAAGGAAATTTAAGAATTATAAAATAGAAGGTAAAGTCAAATTTGAGTCAATAACTAGTACGTGAAACTATAGATGTAGTATCATCAAGTATGGTAACAAATTAGGAGGTTAAGGGTGGGGGGATAAGGATATAAATAAATCTAGAGACATGGCCATGTGATCTGATGCTCCAAAATCAATAATCTAGGACTTATATGATGGGACAAGACATGTTGTACTTGATTTTGCAAGAGTCACTATATTACAAGTGGAAGAAAAAGATTGATGAAGCTTTTCATACTCTTACCTAGTGATGGAGACCATGTTCTTATCCTTCCTAGTACTTAGAGTAGTGAGTCATCACCTGTAACACAACCATGTTCTCTTACTATAGCAGGATTGGCCCAAGTAGATGGGGGGCCATGGAGATTGAAGCATAAATTAATCACGTGTCCCTGTCACTCATAGTAACTACATTCCTACACTACACCATGACCACCAGTACTACGGCCTCTAWTGTTCTCCTCTCTAACTACCACCACCTTGACCTCCTCTCACTGTATGGACACCTCTGGTAGATCCACCCCTACCATTCATTGCACCACTACCACCTATAGTTGTGACTAATGTAGATCTCTCCTAAACATGTGAACCATCCATTTGTAGGCTATTAGCTTTCTTGACTCTAGAAATGACCTCCAATAATGTGGGTATGTCATAACTACCTAAAATCAGTGCACGGATTACATCAAAATCTGATCTCAGTCCATAAAGGAATCTAGATGCATCCAAATGATCTCTTTGTCATTGTTGAACTTTGAAATCAGTTAACAATAGCTTATAAGAATCTAGCTCATTACACAAAATCTTTAGGAGAGTATAATAGTCTTCCACACTCTTATCACCGTGCTATAACTAAAAATACTCCTAATATAATTGATAAATCCTTGTTATGTTATCTTGGCTAGAATATAATTGTTAGCCATACTCCAAGGTATCTTTAGTGGTGTCAATGAACATAAAATTTATACTAATATGTGGCTCCATATCATTGCGATGACATGCCATAATCTGTTCTTTTTCTTGTACTCAATCATTATACCCAACAACTCCTGAATCTAGTTTATTCTCCTTAATAAATGTTAATTTACCCCAAGTAGTCAAATTTACAACACATGATTTTTCCCAATGTATATAATTTTGTAGCACCCAAAGTCATTTGAACAGCCATGAAATCTGGATGTATCATTATACTTGACTTAGTTTCACTACCTGAGACTACAATAATCATAATAATAATAATGCTGAAGAATGTAGCACTTAAGCAGTAAAAAATAAGAACCAATTCACTTCAAGGAAAGAACCACCAAAAAATTGATTTTGTACTGGTTTAAAAGCACTAGTTGGAAAGTCATACTCTATGAAAAACACAAAATACATTCTAACTAAGGTTTTAAAAGGCTAAAGGTGAAGGTGGGGCTGTTAAGTCTTGGAGAGGCGAGGCGTAAGCCTCAAGGTGGTTTGAGGAATAAGCAACTAGTATACTCCAATAATGGGATAAGGATCGTTTTCTTAAATGGTTCACTTACGTAACCGTTAAAAGTATTATTAGGCTTGAATAATGTGTAGCATGGGACCCACAAAGGTTTCATATCTGTCCATATGGATTCAGCCCGTGTCTGGGAACACATGGGCTGAATTCATTGCACATAGGTAGTGAACCCCTGAGCCAATCAAATTGGGTTCAATATAGGCCCAATAAATAAAGCCTAAGGATAATGAATTCCTATAAAATAAAGTGTATTAGGCTTCAGTCCTATAATGGTCTATTGCCTTTAACTTCGCAACCTTAAATAATTAAAACACTATTTACAAGGATGGACCTCTTCTTTAACTACAAAATGTAGTGTTATACCCTCTGATTAGATGAATCTTAGGATTAAATCCTTTTGCAAATCATTTTCATAAAATAATATAATATAAATATAAATGCATTTTGCAAAGAGATTTCAATACAATTAAAATTCATTGCTGGTAGTTTTAGATTTCCATCGAAGAGAGTGTAAACCTTGATATTCACTTTGTCTAATAAAGGGGCTAATGTCATCACAATGATCATGTCATCACAATGATCACCCACTTAGGTAATATCTTAAACTACTCCAACATACTCATATATCATAAACAACACTTTTTTTTTTTGAGAATGGCAAAAGAAAAAAATTTATTAAAAGAAGAAAGAGTGATATACAATAAAGCTTTCATAGCTTCTCGATAGAGAAAGATATGAACATAAGACTTTGATGCTGTATTTAATCACAAGGATCTATGTTTCAATAAACATGACAAATGATTCCATTGCTGCAATTTATTTACTTGTTTTTGGATGTGTTTTTCTTTACTAAAACTCATCTCCCTTGATTCTTTTTATAGGTATTTCCCAAAAACTCCCCTATGATACCTATTGTGTCTGAGCAAATTTTGGTTGTCAGAGAAAACCAAGAGATGGACAAAATTGAAAATAAATATTTTGGACATGAAACATGTTTGGAACCTTCTACAAATGTGACATCAATTAGATTGCGCCTTTACAGCCTTCGTAGCATATACCTTATCACTGGAGTAGGTTCTGCTTCAGCTCTCTTTGTTTTCTTTATTTCTTCAATATTATTTTCACATAAAGTTGAGGCCCTTGAGGGCAAGGAACAAGAACAAGATGGACTACCCCAGGTGACTGTACTTCAGGATGGAAATACACGCGAAGTCTCCATAAAATGGTCATGCCATTGTCCTAATCGTCGCAATATAAGAAATATGCCCCTTACAACATTGGAAGAGAATGTTGTATGACATGTGAAAACTGTACTTTAAGGTGGTTTTTAGTTATTGTTTGTTATTTTCATTATTAAAGATAGTGATGATTTGTAATTGACACATTCAGTTTATCATAGAATTTCTTTAATGTTTTAAAAAACTAAAGGTCGATTTGATTTATAGTCGGAATTGGAATTAGAATCGAAATCAAAATCAATTAATTCATAATCTGTTTGTTTTCGGCAGGAACCGAAATGGGTATTGGAATAAGATGGAATGAAATTTTATTCCCAAGAGAAGAGGGGGGAATAAACACTCCCTCAAATGGGGGAATGCCATTCCACCCGAAATGAGAGTGGAATTCGAATTCCACCTAATCAAAAACAGTTGGAATCAGAATGACCGATTCTGATTCCAGACCTCTGTTCCCATGAATCGTGTCCTAAATATTTGTCCATGTCAACTCAAAGTTGTGGGTTAAGTGTTGGACTAAAAACTTTTAATAATTTTAGAGAAGGCAGGCTGATAAACCTGCTTGTTTTTGCAAATTAAGAGAAAATATTTAATAGCTATAGTTGGTATTTAATAGCTTTAATTGATGTAGTGAACGGTGAGAGTAGAGTTTTAATTAGTAAGGGGGCAAGGTGTGGAGGGATCTTGGTTGTTGGAAAGTTGGATAGTGGCTGTTCGGTCATGGTTGAGCTGGTCCAGAGAGACACGTGGCTGCCCAGTCAGTCTGGCCACATCAGCATAGCTCAGCCAGCCCCGTAGTATACATTGACCCCGCGGTCTAAGCCGGGCTACACTATTACTTTGGCCCCCCATCTTATCCTCTCAGCCATGCCAGGTACACGTCACGCGGATAAATGTAACTACAGATAAAGAGGAGTAAGGAAGACAACTCCACCGGGAATTAGGACTTTATCCCGAATACCTCAGCGACTAACCTCATCCCGACAACCCCAAAAGCCCAGTCCGATCAGGAAATGGATCTTTGGCTATAAAAAGGTAATCCATGCTCAAGGTAAGGGATCCAACTTCTAACACCCGTACTTTCTCTTTGCTCAGCCCATCTCTTCGGCTATAAAAAGGTATTCCATGATCAAGGTAAGGGATCCAACTTATAACACTTGTACTTTCTCTTTGCTCAGCCCATCACTCTCGTTGCTCGGCCTGACCTTCTACTACCTCCTACTGACTTGAGCATCGGAGTGCCTACCCGGGGATAACTCCTCAGGCCTCTGACATCTTTCTTGATCACATGTCTTGAAGCGTGGCTCTGTCCTTCCACCTTGGCTCCACCCTACTGGCAAGGACTATCTGGTTGCTCTCCTCAGTTCGTGGACCACCTTGGATTGAGCAGCATCAGATTGGCAGTTCGGTATTCCGCAGGTTCTCATTACAGACAATGGGATGCAGTTCACTGATCAAAAGTTCAAGGCCTTCTGCACCATCCTGAATATTGACCACTGAACCACCATTGTACATCGACCTCAGAGCAATGGGCAGACTGAGGTGACCAACCGAACCTTATTGCATGGCCTAAAAACCCGGCTAGACTAGGCCAAGGAGAGGTGGGTCGAGGAATTTCCGAGCATACTCTAGGCATACAAGACTACTCTGTGGATGGCCACCGAAGAGACACCCTTCAGTCTAACCTACGGGGCCGAAGCCATAGTGCCCGTAGAGATTGGCTCCCTAACTCTTTGGACCAAGCTCTTCAATGAAGACTAGAACAACGAAGACCTCCGTGTAGAGTCAGACATGGTAGAAGAAGTCTGGGATCGAGCACATGTTAGGATGGTAGCATAGTAGTAAAGGATGGTGAAATACTATGACTCCAAAGTTAGAAGACGCGAGTTCAAAATAGGTAACCTTGTCCTCCGCAAAGTTATTGTGCCCGCGCCTGGAGAAAGAAAGCTAGAACCAAATTGGGAAGGTGTTTGACAGTTATGCCCTTAGCTCCAATCAGATTGATGTATCTTTTGACATTTATTGTAAATGAATAAAGTACATAATTGATTCATGTCATTGTGGTATGTTTTTGTGTAATACCCTTAAACTGAACACTTATGAGACTCGTGTTAGTTTAGAATCTTCACAACCGTTGGATAAATTTGGGGAGATTTATCCTGCCAAGGCTGATAATGATTTGCCGCCAAGTTGGTTGGGGTGGCTTATTTCAGCTACCAGAGTGAGACATAAGGTGCATGCAGTGTGGGATTTTTTGAAACCCTGAACCGGACTGAAATTCCAGTATTGCCCTATACCTTAGAGATAGATGGGAAAAACTGGAATGTAACACTTAACCCCTAGACTCGATTATGGTACTGCACTAGGTGCCAGATTGGGTTGTCTTTGATATGCCAATCAGTGAGATCCTTAGAAGGGGTCAAAACTTGGGTATGTTGGGATAGTCCAAGAATTGATCTGAGTGGGTGATCATAGTGACAGGATCAGCCCCTTTGTCGGACAAAGTGAATGATCGGGGATGCACTCTCTCTAATGGAAACCTAAACTACTGGTAGTTGATTTCAATCGTTAAAATTTGTTTTACAAAATATATTTATATAGAAATATACATATATATATTATGGTTTAAAAATGTTTGCAAAAGGTTTTTATTCCTAGGATCCATGTGAGTAGAGAGTGCAACACTATTCCTTGCAGCCAAGGGAGAAGTCTTCTCTTGTCGAGCAGTGTTTGATCATTATGGGCTAAGAGGTTAAATGTAAGACCATTGAGGGTAATACTTGATAGGCTAATCTTGCATCTGCCCACAGTCCTTGGGTTTTTAGGCTGAACACAAGGACCATTTAGTGTAAATGTTGGGCCCATTAAGAGCCCATGGAGATGGACTCAGGGGTTCACTGTCTTCTATATTGAATTCGGCTAGGCCTTGTAACAAAGGCTGGGCTGAACCCATGTGGCTGATGTGTAGATCAATGTTTGGGTCCCACACCATACAAAGAGAGCCAACTGGGCAGCAGGTTAAGGGGTAAGTGAGCACATAAGCTTAATGGGCCTAAAACCCAATTCGAACTGGGCTTAAGTTAGTTAATTAAAAGGGGCAAGATATGATTTATAATCTTATTAGGATTAGCTGAAGGATAAGATAAGTCTTATCCATTCAAGTGTCCAGAACCAAATATCAGATTTGGATCAAGAAACTCTCTCCTAATTAGATTAGGAGGCTGATCCTGAGAAGACTATAAATAGGGGGCAATTTCCTCAATTTCAACACAAAGTAATCTGTTGAATTCTCCCCTTGTTCTTGCTATCGCTACCCAGTTCGATCTCCACCTATGGAACTGATCATGAAGAGTTCTTGATATTGTTTCTTGGCTGAAGAAACAATCTGAAGTTGTGCCCACCAGTCCTTTACTCCATTCTTGCTGAAGAATTCGGTTCTTACTAAAGAGCCATCCTGCTGATCCTGCTTCACTATGCACTGTGTCATCTTCAGTGGAAGCGGGTTTTGGTTTTCTCCTTGGGCGTGAACACCTTCATTGGGAGTTACTGCTACTTCGTATCAAGTATATCCCTCTCCTCCCTTTGGTTTCAGATCTGATCCAATTTTGTTTCAAGAATGATCATTGAAATTGCAGTTTTCTAAAATAAGGAATGCGATTCCTAGACGGGAGAGAGAGAAATTTTTGAAATTTCGCCCAACCTTCCTATAGGGTTCGGCCATCCATATGATGGATCTCTCATCCCTTCAGTGGTATCAAAGCCAGGTTTACATTCTTCAACCAAAATCATATCTGATCTAAACCTGCACAATTCGACAGAATCGGTTCTACCCGATTTGCGCATATTAATTTTTTCTGAGAATTTGGTTCTCAGACAAGGGTGATTGATCTGAAATTAAATTCTTTATTTTCTGTAATATATTTAGAAATGTTCTTTTTATATTTCTTGAAATTTGGGCTGTTCGTATGGTGGAGATTGAATTCTTTTATTGGCGCAAGAAATCCGTGCACCTGCTGATTTATTCTATTCTTTCTTGGTCTGTAAATATATATATATTTTTTAGACGAGATATATAGGATTTGCTTCTGATGTAATATTAATAGAAAAATTAAATTTTTTCTATTTTATTTCATTGAAGACGAAGCTGGTTCACATGGAAGAGAAGACTTGTGTAGAGAAGATGGGTCTTTCATTATTTGTTCCCTCCTGAAAGTCAATGGGAGCCACTTTGGTTTGACCTAAATAAAACTAGGGCTTAATTATTTGTTCCCTCCTGAAAAATATAAGTGCATGTGATATGATGAACTCTCTTAAGGCCTTCCATCATTAGCATGAAGATGGGTCCTTCAGTAATGAGGAGATGCACCTTAAAATTGGGTTATCCATTTGCTGTTGGATCTGTTGGATTGTTTAATAAGATGATAGGGGCATATCCTAAAATGGAAGACTCTCTCACAATACCTTAGCATTCACGAATATGATGGGTAAGCACTTATTGGACAAAAAAGGTTGAACCTAAAATGACAATGAACCTTATCTGACAGAGGCTAAAGGGAAAACACATGAGATGAGTGGATGTGATCCTTCATAGAAGGTGGTGGGGTTATGCAGCTGAAACAGTTGGCTCCATGGATTGTATGTGGTTTCCCACATTTCCAAAGACATAGTTCATAGTCTCCGTCATTGAGATAGGAGAGAAATCTCAGAGATGAATAAGTGGAAATGAAACATGGATTAAAAGTCATATCTATGTAGAAAACATGAATCAATTTAGGTTGTGGACTGATAATCTGCCTTGCCTTTTATCAGWAATGGCAAATGGACAATTCGCCAACGATAACAATCTTAAGGGCTCAAATTATATTGACTGGTACCATAACCTTATGCTAGTATTAACGTCCAAGAAATTGGACAAGGTTGCTAAGAACCCTGCTCTGGATCGTCCGGGTGATAGGGCTTCTGAGGCACATAGGAAGGAATATCAAGAATGGGAATATAAGAATTCTCTTGCCCAGTGCTACATCATAGCCTCCCTCGACAATCCGATACAGAGACAATTCGATCAGATCAAAGTGTCTAAGGATATCTTGGATAGTCTGAGGACAATGTATGAAGAGCAGAATCGTTCTACTCGTTAGAAGGTCTTGAAGTTGTTCATGACCGCAAAAATGACCAAAAGCCAGATGGTTCATGACCATTGTCTCAAGATGATGGGTTACATTAATGAACTAGAGGCACTTGGGTCAGGGCTAGATCATGTCACCAAGGTTGATGCCATCCTAAATTCCTTGCTTCCCTCCTTCAATCAGTTTATCATGAATTACAACATGAATAAGCTAAATGTTAGCCTTCAGGAACTCAACAATATGTTGCAGAGGGCCAAAGAATTGATAAAGAAGGATAAACTGATAGCCATGCTTGTTGAAGGTGGAAATTCGGGTAAGAAGAAGAGGAGGGCAAAGAAAAAGCCTTAGAAGAAGACTAGCAAACCAAAGAAGCAAAAGAAACAAAGCATCGGATGCCTGTCACTTTTGCAAACAGACCGCAACTGGAAGAGGAATTGTCCTCAATATCTGGAGACTAAGAAGCAAGGTAATTTCGAATCTTTTATCATAGAGACTAATATGTTGGTCACTTTTACTTCCTGGTGTATTGACTCTGGGGCTTCAACTCATGCGTGTAACTCACTGTAGGGAATCAAGATAAGTAGAAAATTGAGTGACGGAGAACTGACACTCTACTTGGGAACTTCTGCAACAGTTGTAGCTACAGCCATAGGAACTTTAGAACTAGTTTTCAGAGAAGGAACAATTATACTTAAAGATTGTCTTTTCATACCCAATTTAAGAAAAATTTGATTTTTGTCTCAAAATTGTGTTTGGATGGTTATTCTTTCTTATTTATTAATGTGATTACTATTAAATGGAATAACAAATTCCTCGCATACGGAGAACTTGAGAATGATCTCTACATTCTCCATCCTTCTCTACAAACCAACATTACCGGAACTATGTCGGAAATAATCCCCAAGAAGAGGACTTGTGATACAGTTAATCCCACGTGCCTGTGGCTTACCAACTTGGTCACTTTAATATAGATTGTATCACAAGGTTGGTAAATGATGGTCCTTTGAATTTTCTAACTGTAGAAGATCTTCGAACCTGTGAAGCTTGCCTTCAGGGTAAGATGACGAAGTGACCATTTACCAATAAGCCTAAAAGATCTACAAGCACAGTTGACCTTATACATATTGATGTATGTGGTCCCATGAATGTTAGGACACGTAACCAGCATGTTTATTTCATAACATTTACCCATGTCTATTCTCGATATGGTTACGTGTACCTAATAAGACATAAGTTTGAATATTTTGAAAAGTTCAAGGAGTTCAGAAAAGAAGTCGAAAAATAGTTAGGGAGAGAAATTAAGACCCTTCGATCAGATCGAGGCGGTGAGTATCTCTCTAACAAATTCAGGGACTACTTAAAGGAAAATGAGATTGTATCACAATTGGCTCCTCCTATTACACCACAATTAAACGGTGTGTCAGAGAGGAGAAATCGGACTCTATTATATATGGTCTGATCACTTATCGTCCACTCAGTGTTACCCACATCCTTTTGAGGTTTCGCGTTAGAGACTGGATTTACGTGCTGAACCAGGTTCCAACCAAATCCGTTCCTAAGACTCCATATGAGCTATGGACCGGTAAGAAACCAAGTGTAAGACACTTGAAGATTTGGAGTTGTCCAGCACATGTTAAAAGAACAAGTGCTGACAAATTGGAATCCAGGACCAGTCGTTGCCTATTTGTAGGTTACCCCAAAGGCTCTATAGGTTACTTGTTCTATGATCCAAAATAGTAAAAGGTGCTTTGTAGTCGAAATGCCCACTTCCAAGAGGAAGATTACATCTTGGATAATCATCATCAGGAAGTTGTTCTTGATGAGGAGAGCCCAGGGGTAGTGGGAGATGTCCCACCAGCTCTAGAAAATAACTAACCTAGAAGTTGGAACATATATGGACTTAAGCATGTTTCTAGGAGTTGGAACATCCGGTTTGACTCTACCATCAAACAGTTTGACTTTCAGCAAAATCCGGGTGAGTCCTGTGTTTATAGGAAAACAGTGGGAGATAAGGTTACATTCTTGGTTCTGTATGTAGATGACAATCTACTCATTGGGAATGGTGTATGAATGTTAATAGGATTATCACAGTCTATAGAGATAGATCGAAGAGGATAATAGGATTGGGTCTTCGACTCTATAGAGATAGATCAAAGAGGACAATAGGATTATCCCAGTCTGCTTACATTGACAAAGATATGCTTTCCAAGATACAGCATAAAGAACTCCAATAAAAGAAATGTTCCTTTCAAACACGGGGTCACTCTCTCCAAGGGTATGCTTTCCAAGACTCTCAAAGAGATTGAGGGCATGAAAGAGATTCCCTATGCCTCAACAGTAGGGAGCATCATGTATGCCATGTTGTGCACTCGTCCTGACATTGCTCAGACAGTGAGTGTGATAAGTAGATACCAGTCTAACCCAGGACAAGAACACTGGACAACTTTGAAGAACATATTGAAATACCTTCGAAGGACAAAAGAGTTTTGTTTGATATTCGATGGTAGTTCACTACAGATCCAAGGGTATACTGATACCGACTACCGGACTATTTGGTTGCTCTCCTCAGTTTGTGCACCACCTCGGATTGAACTACATCAGGGGCCATGTTGATTCAAATCTGATCGAGGAGTGGATAGCTAGAATAAGCTGGAACTACAGTCTGAGAGCAGGTGTTAAGCTACATTCATGGCTAGAGGGGTGATTGTTGTTCATACTAGAGTCTAAAATGGAAGCAGAGAGATTTAGGTGTGCAAACACATGAGATCGTGATCCAACCTAAATTTGAATCCAATCTGATTTTATTGGATTAATGTACACCTTACCCTTATTGGAGTTCACATCTGTACCCCACAAAGCATGCCTCACAAATGCCCCACATGCACATCACAACGTGCATTGGGAACATCTCTCATACTAATAGTCAGTGGAAGATGTTCCTAATACACAGTTGGGATATGCTGTGGAGTGTTTGTGGGGCACATATACGAATTCCCCTTATTGAATTTTCAAATCAGATCAAACCACACAATAGAATCCATATATTGATTTGAATTTGAATTTGAACCCATCATATTCTCCAAAACCCTTGATTAGAATTGTCATTTTGTCATATATTAGATAAGGATCCAATTCAAATTTTTGCACAAACTTCTCGGTATTTTTGTTTCTCAGTGAGGTCGCACCTATTTGGTGAGACCCTAGATCCCTAAGTTTGTGATATGGTTTCTCGTCGCATCTCACTATTTCACCCAAAACAAATGCAAGAAAGGAAACATCTTTAGGGAACATTCTTCTTTTTTCGTCCCAGTCGTGGCAACTAGTCACGGCAACCAAGTCTAGTTTGAGCTTACCACCTATGATTATGGATATAGCTCAATACCAAGCCCTACTTGGCCTAGACCCCGAGCCTAAAATATATGCCTAAGCCTGGTTGTCTATATGGGCTTGGTCAGGCCAACATAGGATTTGAGCCTATGACTTTATATAATTACTTAAAGTACTCTTGAATTATCTAATAATTACTGAAAGTACCCATAAGGTTTTAGAACCAACTTAATACCTCTAATGTATATGGCATAATAAGACAAATATTACCCTTCTGTTAGTTGGCCACTGATGTTGCGCGATCTAGAAGTTCCTAGCTGGAGGACAGATCGGATGTCAGTTGCTTAGCTGGTTGGTCGAACTACAAGACAGATGGATCAAAGAACTCGGGGTGGCTAACCCGGTGAGGTCGCTCTGATGCTTAAGTCAGTACTATATGTAAGTTGTGACCTGAAATTTTGTATGCTAGTAAGCTAGTGAGCAAATAATCACATATACCTTGTGTCACTAGGGCTGGTGCCTTTATATAGCTAGGCTGCTGTGGGTCTCTCGAAATGCTCTCGGGATCTTTAAACCGAGCCATAGGGGCCCATTCCACTCTGGAAGGTGGAAATTGCACGCTAAGTGAAAAGGCTTATTGTTTCCCTCTGATTTGGGTGGATGAGAATAAGACCTATGGTTATGCAGTGTGATCTTTAAACCGAGACATCTTGCAAGCTTCTAGAGATTTGCTACAACTTTGGCAGGTTTGGTCATCCCGAAATACCCGGGCTTCGGTGCTATCTGAGGTGACCGAGGTACTTGAGGTGACCCGACCTGCTGAGGTGGTCGAGGATGTTGGTACCTTTATATAGGCATGGTTTGGTGTGGGCATCACACATCGTGTTTGAGGTCTCCGGGAAGACGTGCCTAACCGGTCTGAAATCCGCAGAGGTAGCCGTGCACATAGACCAATCTTCGCGCCTTGTTTAGTTTCCTCTAGAACATTCGGGGCGTGGGCCAAATTCCAAGAAACCCGGGAGTGACGGGATATGCATGCAAAATTGGTTGGCGAGCACATCTCGTAGGTCTTCACCTGGACCTCAATTAGGTCGGCAAGCCCTCGAGGGCGGTGACTCCTCATCGAGGTCACTTCGAGCGTATTGACGAGGTACCACAGATCGGCCCTGGATGAGTTTCTACAAGCCACCTTGAGTTGTGGACGAGGTCGCCAGATAGGTTTTTGCCAGGTCGGTGGCATAGGCAGGTTACCAGGTCGGCAGTAGAGACAGGTCACCAGGTTGGACTCCATCACTGTGGCTAAGGCTAATCATCTCCTAGTTGGTGTCAAAGTGTCACCTAACTGTTTTGAGATGCCATGTGTCACAATGTCATTAGAGGACCAAATCTGCCCTCATCAATTGCCCCTACTCCCAAGCTGAGATCAGATCAACAAAGGGAGTAGCTTGTTTCTTTGGCCAGGAGTGACTAATTTGATGAGCTCATTGGCGTTGGTCCAGTTCTGCTCCCCAAGTTGGAAGAGTCTAAGTGTTGAATGCAGCCTTACACAGGATGTCACCATCTTGATTACTGGGGCGCAAGAGTGAATCAATCCGCCCGAGGAGAGGCGAAGCAAGTACTTCGAGGACATCAAGGAGTTTTGCAATTCAACCTAAAACCTCAAGAACGAAGTTCATCAGGCCATCCTCAAGAGGGGCTTCTAACTGCATGACTGCCTCGTCAGGTCGCTTCACCCGGGTAGGCTACAACACAATGTCCGTCGAGCTGGTTCTCGAAAGAGTAGCCAACGAGGTTGATGTGGATCCTAAAACTGAGGTTGAGGTTAGCTATGAAGAGATCGACCAAGTTTGCATATCTGTCATGGTGTTGAAATCGATCTAGTCTTTTCCCTTGTTCCTTTTTCTTGTGATGAAAGCGAACTATTTCTTTTTCTCTCTTTCCTTTTTCTCTTCTTTCTTTTTTCAGGTCTGTGGTGAGATGTCGATGTCCTTTGAGGTCAATTAAGTGTAGTAACTGCAATCATGGCACTGTCGAGCTAGATAGATGGGGGGTTGACCAACTGAGGTCGGTCTTCATGTTGAAGACGTGCTTCGAGGTCAGCTTGAGGGGGCCTTAGCTAAAAGGCAGTATATGACTTTCCCTTAGAACTCAATTTGATCGGGTTGCCAAAGTGGATAATCATTCTATAGTAGCTTTAAATACGACTACTTCTATGTCATCACTTGAGATTGGCTTCCCCGGGTAGGTGCTTGCAGGATCATGGCATACTGCTCCTGGAATCGCTGGCTACCTGTTCCCATTGGATTCATGAGAGGTTCACCTTGAGGGGTCGGCTCTATTGTCTGCGGGTCGCCTACTCTAACGGGAACCACAAAGGGCTTGACTTATGAGGCTGGTTCCACATTCAGCTCGCTTCCAACTCTAAGGGGAGCCATAAAAGGCTCGATCTGTAGTGAGGCTTCGCAGTTCGGGCTGGAGGCAGTCCGGGCCATATCGTTGAGGCTCATCTGGGCTGGTTGTTCATTTCTGTTCTGCTTGTAAGCTTTGTCATTACTTTCAACATCAGATGATAGGTTTGTGCCATGGCTGTACTGCATCAGCCCTCGGAGATGCTGGTCGTCAACTCCTATGAGAAGCCACAAGGAGCTCGACTTGTGGGGACAACTCTACTAACTATAGGTTACCAACTCGCACGGGAGCCTTGAAAGGCTCAACCAGCAAGGGCATCCGCATAGTCTGTAGGCCGCTAACTCCCGTAGGAGCCGTGAAGGGTTCAACCTATAGGGGAGACCTCGTGAAGAAGGATGATGAGGCTCATCCGGGCTGAAATGAGGTCGGCAGAGCTGCTTAGTCGGTTGGCCATCAACTCCCGTGGGAACCATGAATGGCTCGACCATTGGGAATGACCTTACTCCGAGGTGTTTGTCACCAAACTACTAGCTGTTGAGGTCACTTTGCTGCTAATTGTTCTACGGCAGCATGAATGCACCGAACTGATTGTTCCCCCATGCCTACATCTAATTGTTCTCCCATGCCTTCATCTGATTGTCACAGGGGGGTTCTCAAGGTTCATCACGGATGTTCTTGCCCCTAATCTAGTAATTGATTCTTCATTCTTAATGTTAGTATTGCTCAAAAATGTCATTGAGTGGATAAAAATAGAAATTAAAAGGTGAAAACTTAGCAATCTAGAAGGTGAGATCTTAGCTTTCTAGATGGTGAGAACTTAGGCTTTTGTTGCATTTCCCACAAACGACGCCAATTGATGGTGTGCAATCTGGAAGCTCCTAGCTAGATGACAACTCAGACACTGGTTGCTTAACTGGCTGGTCAAACTACAAGATAGATGGATCAGAGAACCCGGGGTGGCTAACCCAGTAAGGTCACTCCGATGCTTAAGTCAGTACTATATGTAAGTTGTGAGATGAAAGTTTGTATGCTAGTAAGCTAGTGAGCAAATAATCGCGCATACCTTGTGTCATTGGGGTTGGTGCCTTTATATAGTTGGGTTGTCGTGGGTCTCTTGAAACACTCTCGAGATCTTTGGCCTGAGCCATAGGGGCCTGTTCCACCCTAGAAGGCAGAAATTGCGCGCTAACTAAAAAGGTTTACCATTTCCCTTCGATTCGGGCAGGATGAGGATAAGGCCTACGGTTACGCTGCGTGATCCCGAAAGGTTCGGAGATAGTTGGTAGGCTTCTAGAGATCTGCTACTTGTCACTTTGGCAAGTTTGGTTATCCCGAGATACCTAGGCTTTGGTGCTATCTAAGGCGATTGAGGTACCCAAGGTGATCTGGCTTGTCGAGGTGACCAAGGATGTTGGTGCCTTTACATAGGCATTGTTTGGTGTGGGCTTCGCGCATTGCGTCCGAGGTCTCTTGAAAGATGTGCCTAACCAGTCTGAACTACTCGGAGGTAGCCATGCACATAGACCAATCTTTGTGCCTTGTTTTGCTTCCTTTGGAACATCGGGGCAAGGGCCAACTTCCGAGAAATCCGAGAGTGATGAGATATGCATGCAAAATTAGTTGGCGAGCATGTTTCGCAGGTCACCACCTGGACCTCAATCAGGTTGGCAATCCCTCGAGGGAGGTCACTCCTCATCAAGGTCACTTTGAGCATACTAACGAGGTACCACAAGTCAGCCCTAGACGAGGTGCTGCACGCCGCACTGAGTTGTGGACGAGGTCGCTAGGTAGGTTTTTGCAAGGTCGGCGGCATAGGCAAGTTACCAGGTCAGCAGTAGAGGCAGGTCGGTAGGCCGGACTCCATTGTTGTGGCTAAGGCTAATCATCGCCTAGTTGGTGCTAAAGTGTCATCTAACTGTTCTGAGATGCCATGTATCACAATGTCACTAGAGGGCCAAATCCGCTCATATCCGCCATCACATTTCACTTATATGTAGGGAAGTTGAAACAAAAATGAAAAGGAATGAGGGAAGTTGTTGAGTTGATTTCATTCTAATTTTGTGAATCAATTGAATAGTTAAGAAGAGACCAATCACTATGCCCACCATCCCTCTCCTCAAACTTCATTTCAAAGACTTCACGCCCAGAAGAAGAAACCGATGCTTCAATACTCCTAGGAAAATTCACATTCCTCATGAACAAAAGTCGATACTTCACATTCCATAGAGTATACGCCCAATATTTCTAGACAACAACTAATTCACTAAAAATCAAATTTTGTAATAAAACATGACAAAGGACACAAAAGGGATAAGATTAATGTGGTAGATTTAGTTTCTGTTACCCGGTAATGATGGACGAAACAAGGTGGTGATCCAGGAAATGATTTGAAATCCTAGTTGTGATGAAGAATTGATTGGAAGGAAGCATACCAAGCATTTATTGAGATGGTATGGTTAGCAGATCGAATCCATTCCCTTGGAGGTGATTAAGGGTGTCAATGGACCGGTTTTCGATGGACCTGTCCAGTCCAAAATCAATTTGAACGGATTAGACAGACCAATAAAACATATTGGATTGGACCAATATGGTTAAAATATTTATTAGATTGGATTGGACCTGGCCCATTCATAATAAATTTATATTGAATTGGGTTGGATTAAGCCAACATCTGGTCCATTGATATAACTTATAAGATAAGAATATAGGTGTCAATGGACCATTTTGTGTTGAAACCAATCTAAACCAAAACAAATTTGAACAGATTAGATGGTCCAGACATTGAATTGGACCAGCCCAAAATGGTCCAAAATATTCATTGGACTGGATTGAAACTGGTCCATTTATAATGGATTCACATTGGACTGGATCAGATTGGACTAAATCCAGTCCAATTGACACCCCTAGAGGTGATGCAGGTGAGAAGAAGATTTATGTGAACAATGGAGGTGTCAGTGAGAGAGATAGTGATGAAATGATGGCAAAAACCAAAACAAGCTTGTATTCCTTGACAGGAGGAAGCAGTTTGAGCTGGAGGAGTTGCTTCGAACATCACACGGGAGATAAGAATGGTCTATAAGGCAATATTGGAAGATGGGTGTACATTGGCAGTGAAGAGTTCGCAGAAGCGAACCCCCATGCGAGGAAGGAATGCTAAGGAAATATGGATTTGATCAGCAAGTATCAATATCAATCCTAGTTCGTCTCATGTTTAAGAAATAAAATTTTTCCATGGAAGACTTAGTGGTGGCAAAAATGCAAAACAGTGGCATGTTTTGAAAATTTATAGAATAGTTAAGTTTTTTATCCAATTTAACAGCAAGACTTAATGAAAATCGAATTTCTGAAATTTCAAGGGTACTTTACGTAGGTTTTGAAACATTAGAGGTAGTTTAAGTAATTGTCAAATAGTTTAGTAATACTTTTAAATAATTTACATTTAATTTTAATTATTTATAATATAGCAAATGGGTAGGTTCTACCCAAACCAAATGGATGGAGCTGACCTCAGACTAGCCTTGAACCAACCCTACCAAATCTACTATAGGGTAGGGTTTGGTTCCAAATTCTTGGAACTGACCCCCACCCAAGCTGGTTCCAGGGTCTAGGGGTTTACCCTACCTAAACTGACCCGAAGATCCGGCCTTGGCGGAACTGCTCTTGGAACCAAACTTACATTGAAATAAGTCCCAAAATACTTTGAGAATGTGATGATTTGAACCCAAGTACTCATAGTTCCAAAGGCCATGGTTTCACTTGATTATTGAGTCATTTAAGTGATTTGGTCATTCTTTTCTTCATTTTATTATTTGAATGTGTATACTAAGTAATGTAAATGGTAATGGTTACAAAATTTAAATTATAATGATAAGTTTTGAACCATATATTAATATATTATGATAATCTATATATTAAATTACACAATTCAATTAATAAATATAATATAAGTTTTCAACTATATATTATAACTATTGAAAATCAAGTTTTTCGGAAATTTGTTCCATTGTTATTTATTTATTTATTTTTTTTTTGGAAGGGGGAGGGATTAAAGAAATAACAGGTTCCATGGATAGACCTTGGAACCGGCCCCAAAACCGTAAAGGCCAAAATCGACCTTTAGAGGGAAGATCTTGTTTCCAAAAAATTGAAACCAACCCCTATAGAGTAGCTTCCAGGTTCTGCCTTGGAACCGAACTGATCCATCCTCACCCCTAATGATACTTTATATCATATGATGTAACATATGAGAAAAAAAATATTGTGTGAGCCTAGTCTTTTTTCGTATTTTGTATGGGCCTAGGTTGGGTTTAACATGTCTTGGCTTTGGGCCTATAGCATTGAATAATATGTCTACCCAACACTCCATGGTTGTCTATTCTTATTTAGATGAAGACAAGGTCTTCATTCTAATAAGCTATTCTATATATATAAAGCAACTTGGTCCACGTGGGCTTCTCTCTCCATAAAAACTCATGCACCCCAAAATCCCCTTTAGAATTTTCTAAATTTTTTGAATTTTTTAATTCAACATAATACCCACATTCAACCACTTTGGTTTCAGACTTTCTCACTCCCAACTAAAAGTTTTCTTAAAATCTCTCTCTTCTCTCTCTCTCTCTCTCTCTCTCTCTCTCTCATGTTCCCAATCACTTAGCCAATTCCCTCCTAAAATTACTCCTAAACTATGTCTCCCACCTAAAATTCCTCTTAATACACCTCTTTATCTATATTACATTCCCAATAAACCCTCTAAAAACCAAAAATGTGGTTAAATTAATTTGGGTAGTTAAAATAATTTATGAAATATTTTTTATATTTTCAATAATTACTGATATTATTGAATATTATTCAGTAAATATCAACACTTAAACTATAACTTTTCATAATTTTTATAAATTGGAAAATTTAATTACTAAAAACTACTTGCTGAAAATTACTGATTTTGGTAAGTTAATTTCAAAACTTTGAAAATTAATATTGAAATCAATAATATGTCAAAAGATTAATAATTAATTAAAATATTATTAAATACAAATTTAATAATTAAAAAGTATTGGTAATTTTTCATTAGAAAGTTTACTTCAATAAATATAGATTTATTTTTTTAATTTTAAGTAATTTTAATATTATCAGTATTTTTTATCAATAAGTATTTATTAATATTTTCAGTAATTTTGGTCAATTTATTAATATTTAATGATATTATCTGATAATAATTAAAAAATTTCAGTAAAGTTTTACTAGAAAATTAGTTCCAATAAATATAAATTTATTTTTTTATATTTTTAGTAATTTTGATGCTTACTATAATTTTCAGCAATAATTACTGATTTTGGTCAATTTATTAATAGTAAATGATATTATCAGGTAACAATTAAAAAAAATCAGTAATTTTTAGTGGAAAATTAATTTCAATAAATAAAAATTTATTTTTATATTTTCAGTAATTTTGATACTTACTATAATTTTTAGCAATAATTAGTGATTTTGGTAATTGAATTACTAAAAGTTATTGATTTTGGTAATTGAATTTAGTGAAAGTTAAATTATAAAACTTCCAGTTATTCAAATAAATAATTGGAAAATTTTAACAGCTTCCATAAGTGTTGGGTACTACATTTAGAATTACCATAATTATTGGAACTATATTTATGGGAATGGGTGGGTTCAGGACGGGTAGCATACTCCCTATCCCGAACCCAAACCTGAGTTTTAGATTAATCCCCATCTCTGACCCCATTCCCCATCGGGAAAAATTTATTTTGCATCCCCAGTACCCGATGGAGACAGGTTCCCCATCGAAGACCTGAATCCCCGAATTTTTAATTAAAAGTTTGCTTTTAGAAAAGGTATTTAATTAAAATAAAGGATAAATTCAAATTCAAATAACATTTTAAATATATTTTGATATATATAATATTATAAATAACATAAATAATACTATATATTTAATATATATAACCGGGTCGGGGCGGGGTGTGGACTTCACTCCCCATCCCCACCTGGTTGGGGAGGCCGGATAATCGATGGGTATGAGAAAAATTGCCATCCCTACCCTATAGTTGTTTAGCCTCATAGATGAATAAGTTTTAAGCCCACTAAGCCCTAACATGTTTTTCTTGTGTATCACATTTGAACCCACTGATTAGTTGATATAAGACAACACTCACTATTTTTTATTGAATGTAAACGAGTAACAAGAATAACAGTAGAACTGAAGAAAATAAAGATCACTACATGATTCTCAGGATTGATCCTTATTCTATTTTTGATAATTTCTCTTGCAGCTGAAGTGGTTACAAAATGAGGTATATCCTATTGAGGATAGAGGTATAGTATGATACAAAATGGAGGTTGTGTTGTTCTCAGACTCACATCTATATAATAATAGTTTACTCTGGAAAATAACCTATGCACTCTTATGAGTTGACTAACATGTCAATTTTTGAGCCCAGAAATTTCCAGAGAAAGAAAAGAAGCAGCAGCCAAATTTGATTACTATGATTTATGATTTATAGAGGAAAGAGACTTTGTTATTAAACTTTCTTTTCCACATTTATAGATGAGAAAAAAAAAGATTTGGTTCTTCTTAGACATTCTTCCACCCTGTCATTACCTTGCCGTTACTAAGATTTAAGATTTTATTTTGAACACTTTCCACCAAAACATACATATGGAAAAAAATATGCACGAATTATGGCTAGGTTTGGTATTATAATAGTTGGTTTATTAGAAAATTAAGAAAAGAGAAAACATAAAAACCTACATTGTCTCGGATTAAAATGTTGTTTTTAAGGTCATCAGCTACCAAGAAGCCACAATTTGATAAACTCTTCATCATGGCAATTACTTCATCAAATAGATAACAAGGATAAGAAGCTCAATCATTTATTATATACTTGTACTTGGATTGCCAGATTGTGGAGAGGAGATTCTTTGTTCATGCACTGGTTCTTCGACTTCTTCTAGTGGAACTGTTTGGTTGTGAACTCTTGAAGTGATTTGTGAATCGTTTGTATTGCTTGACATTTCAGTACCCTCAGCTTCATTTATAGGGTGAATCCTGGACTCAGCTCTTCTAAAAGTATGAGAGCTAAGATCCTTTTGATCAAAGCGTTGTGCCATGGAGAGAATTTTTTCCCAAATTGGCTTTGGGGAAGCTGTGCTACTGTTTGCAGCTTGCCTTTGTTCATAAAGAAATTGAATTAGGAATATTAGAAGTGAAGAAACCGAAGCAAGTCCTGTGATGAGGAATAGTCCCCAGAAGCTCCTGAGGCTAAGACTTGTTGAACTCGATGAAACCTCTGTGCTTTGATCTTGGCATTGGGTTTTCTTCTGAAACCATGTTCCTTCAATTTTATCCATTTCATCTCCTTCCTTGAGGTTTAGGATTGCTTTCGAAAAATATGGCACCAAAGGAGAACCAGTTGGGAAGACCTGGACAGTGTCAGACCAAGTAAGGAAATTAAAGCTTACAAACAAGTTTACCTGGTTTATATTATCTAAGGAGTCACATAAGCTAATCTGGCATTTGGGGTTTGTAAGAAAAAGAAAAAGAATGTAAAATCTTCTAACCATTCCCTCAATCATTTAAAAGCATAAGCTGTTAGGTGAGTTCCTTCAATAGGTAGTTATTCTCTAATGCGTCCCTACACAAAAAAGCCCATCTGGATTGAAGTGTGAATAAGCACAGACCCACCCATACCTTGTGCTGAAACTTAATTAATTATAATGAGGATGACACAATCATTCAACCTAAAAACTTAAGCTGTACATGTTAGGTGAGGTCCTTGTTTGACAAGAAAATTCTGAGTGTTCAAAGTGCCCATAGCTAAGAGAAGGGAGAGACTTACAAAACCAAATCCATCCGTCTTGTAGGTCGGACCGACCATGGAGTACTTAGAGCAATATTTCGCGAGAAAGAGCTTGAGGTAGGGAATCTCATCAATAATAGCAGCAACTCCACCATTCTGACTTCCTTTAGATAAGGCCTCATGATATTGCTCTGGAGTACTGTAAGACCTCAGTTTGTTTTCATCCAAATTCAACCTTTTTATCAGCAGCCCCTTCACAAATGAATCCTTTCTGGTATCCCACATAGTATCCCTTGTCTTTCAGTTCAAGTATATCCGTCAGCATTGGTTGTAACTGCTGTACTGTCAGCATGGACGTAAGGCTTGCAGTATAGCTTTGGGCAAGGATGAGAACCACGAACACCCATATAATCAGCACAAACCTTGACAAGTTGTTAACTACTCTCTCCCCTGCAAAACCATCAACATAATGCAGCTTATTTAGTTACTGAAACCACAATCTGAACTGCATTGTGAAATGAAAGCATAACACAAAGCTTATTAGGGTTCAATTACTATGTGCAAATACAAGTGTTGAGAAGGAAAACCAAAAGGTCATCCCAATTTGTTGAGTGGGAGGTCCCCTGAAATCTGTATTAACACGATGTTCCAGAATCCAAACCACAATGCCCGTGAAGACAAAAGCTGCCCCAGTTGTCAACCAAAGCTCCCAGGTTAATGGCTTCAAGAAAATCCAAGCATTTCCACTCTTGTCATTTCTGATTGGCACCACCATCGACACCCCAGATTCAGAATATGGCAATGTGAAGTCAACAAACCGAGATCGGTTAGCCACAATTGTTATGTCTCCAACGACAGCATCAAATTTCTGTTCGATATACCAACAGAAAATAAATGGATAATCAATAAAAATCTGATTAAGAAATACCAGTTTCCGTTTGGATAAGCTTTTTCTTTTCAGCTTTGGGTTGTGAGAAGCAAAAGTGATCCAATAATTGTTTTGAAAGTTTGGTAGGAGTTGCTTTCAGAAACATATATAACAATCTGAAGACAAAACACTTTTAACCTACAAATCTTGAAGCTTATGCAAATGCAACCTTAGTTACTAATAATAAGGAGGAAGATCAAGCAACCCACCTTAAGATGAACCTGATAAATAAGTTCATCGTAGCTCCCAATACTTTGTCCATCGGGCTTCATATAAGGAATGAAGTGATAAGGGACTGCAAATGGCAATTTGCTTAATGCAGCAAGAAATACATCTATTGAGAAACCACTGAAGGATGTCTCATTGATTTGAGGATCAGTTGTAATCTTCAAAAATTCCTTAAATCCATCTTTCACAGGAACTCCAATCCTTAGTTTCTTCCCTTCAATGGGTATAACCCAACCCTTTGGTGTGACAAATGAGTCTCCTGGCCATATTGGGTTTCTGATGAGATTGTTCCCTGAATTTGACTTGCTTTTCCCTGGTAAATCTTGAGAAAGTCCATACTTTGGTGACCAATAGCCAATAACTCTTTCCACTTTACCAATCAAATTGAAGATTTGGAAAGCTGAAGTCTCTAGCTGCCCTTTGACCAAATGGAAATCACCACTCAATCCTTTAAATTTTGTACTTAAGATTGCTTTGAGAAGATTTGGACCCATCTGTGAGTATCCAATAGTTGCAATACTTGTTGGATTCTCACTAGCATCTCTCTTCAAGAAGCTAGTATTCATGGCTCCAACTCTTTCTACTGCCATAGCCAAAGCCCAGATTGTATCGTATGCCCATAACCCAAAGAGACTTAACTCCCCTATCTTCCTGTTTGGCTTGTCTAAGTAAAATCTCTTCTCCCACCTCGTCTTAAATTCTTCAAGTTTCGACTCTGGGATAAAAGGTTTTAAACCCAATACGCCATCCATCGAATCAATGGATGTGGAATTCATGGGATCAATTAGACTAGATAAACCATCTGTAATAATCCACACAAACCCTTCAGTCATCATTTTGTTCTCCTCTACTTGGAGAAAAAATCGAGAACCCAGAGAAGCTGTCATGTGAACCACAAAAACTCTAGTTTGCATGGTCTTCAATTGATTAAGCTCTTCCACTATTTGACCATCTTTGGCAGATGGAGGGATCACACTCCTGTAAGGCACACGAACGTCAATATCTTGGAAGGCATCAATGAGATAAGGTATGACCCCACTCCCATAGTCAGTATCTTCATAGATAGGGACAACTTCCTTCCATCCATAATTTTGGACAATGGCTTTAATGGCATTCACTTGAGATGAGTCATTTAGAGTCGTCCTAACAAAGAAAGGATTTTGAATGGGAGAAAGAGAAGGGCTTGTTGCAGAGAAAGAAATAATGGGCACCCGAGCTTTGTCGCCAAGATCAATCACAAACTTAGCTTCTGCTGATTTTTGTGGCCCTATGATAGCTTGTACTTCTTTGCTTTTCAACAAGTCGAAAGCTGCATGTTTCATGCATACAGTAAACAAATTGGTTGACATGATAGAACGATCAATCTCCACAGTATTTTATTGTCTTGTCTTAAAGCTAAAGCTATGTTTGGTTTGATAGAAAATAAGAGAGACAGAAATTTGAGGGAAAACTATTTTAATGAAATTCCTTAAAATCATTCCCTCAACTTTCTATTTCTTTCTTATTTTTCTATAATCCAAAAACAACTTATGTTTCATAAAGAGAAGTAAATATGTATGATAATATACATGAGTTAGTTTACTTCTTAATTAACTAGTTATTGATGTCAAATGATATTAATGCTTCAAAATGAGTGATATATTTTCTTAAAAACACTTGAGAAAAATATCAAGAATTAATAACTTGCTCAATGATTTCTAGAAAAGTAAGCTCTTCCATGATCTGCTCATGAGTTTCTTTACTGAAATTGCATGAACTCATCAACAGCTTAGAAATCCACAATATCTATTCTGAACTAATTGCACCGTTTCTTTTTTATTTTTTATTTTTGGTTAACCTATTTGTTATTTATATTCTATTAACTACTATTTTGTAATTAAACTTCAACAGAGTACATATATACACGAGATGACGAAAACCACGGCTGACATATATATTGATAACAAAATATATGCATATATGAACAAAAACCATTTGTTTAAAACATAGCAACCAAAGGAAAAAGAAATTAAGACATAATATAAAGAAAATAAAGAAGACAAGAAAATGCATATCAGATTCTTAACTACTTTTAACATGATATATCGAGTCAAGTCAACTGAGACTTATCCCAATCAACATATAAAGAACCCTATACATTGGGAAGCTGTTACACATATCTTTAATGACTTTGTTAAATTCTACATAAGCTTATTAATTAGTCTAGTTTGTTAACTCAAATAAGCTCCTATTGTGTCCAACAATTAAACTTCCATCCATTTTTGGGCTTGCTAATTTAAGACCCTTCTTTCCAAGTAATTCTAAAGCAAGTTCTACACATTGCAATTAGATTTCTTTGATCTCTGGGGAGACTAAATCAGCCCCCCACAAGATTTTCCCCTACAATGTCCCAGAGCACATTCCTGCCATGTATTGAGAACATTTTCTGATGATATTATCAAAAATGATGATGTAATCTTTAGGAGATTTTTTCAATACACGGTGGGGATGTGCTGTGGGACGTTGTGGGGGCAATCTCTGGGATCCCCGTGGAGCAAAATAATAAATAAATAATAAAGTAAAATTATTTCTTGTATCTTTATTGGTTATATTGATTAACATATATAATGTTTATATAATTATTAACAGTTACAGTTAGCTACTAGACTGCATTTTACACCATATATTTTGTTTTCAATGAGGGGCCAAATTCATGTTTTCTTCTCCACCAATTACTACACTATAATTAACACATGTCTTCATGACTCTCACTTGACAAAGGCAAACATCCTTTGGTGCAAATTATTAGACTGATTATCTAGATAATCGTCACTCTTATGAGGCTATTGTATCTTAATGCAACCAAACATCAGGTTGACTTTGGCTGTTGGGGCCCAACAGCATAGGCTGTTGAGATAGTTTCTGGGCTGGACACGTTCTGGGCAGTTCACTTATTTATGCCCATGCTTTGGTTTTTAATCAAAATAAATTGAGATGTAATTACTAATTTATCCATTCTCATGGTAACGTGGCATTTCCAGAAACTATCTCAACAGCCTATGCTGTTGGCCCCCAATTCCCCAAACATCTCTTAATTGCCAAAAAAGAAAAAACAAACTATTGGGTGACACGTATACACCACTAATAACCCCATGGTCCCCTCAAAGTTAGTGGTTGTTGGAATTAAATCCACATCTATGCTGAAGCGAATGAGCCCTCATTTGATGCTAAGGCTCAATTTGGAAGAAGTACAAATATAAATACGTACAGTGTAAAGACTAATAACCCCATGGTCCCCTCAAAGTTAGTGGTTGTGGGAATTAAATCCACAATTATGCTGAAGCGAACGAGCTAATATACTAACTGAGACAATCACCCCTCATTTGATGCTAAGACTCAATTTGGAAGAACTACAAATATAAATATGTACGGTGTAAAGACATGCAAATAGAAGGTTTTGCATTCTAGATATTTGTATTTATACTCCTCATAAACTGAGCCTAAGCTTTAATACCAATGCATTGCAATAAATGCTCCAATAATTGTGAGATAACAATATAAAGACAACTAGCAACTAATCTCATGTTTCATGTATAATGCTGGTTGAAATCCACTATCACTTTGTACAAGAACATGTCACTCAAATGCTGTTTAATCCTTATGATGGGGAGTTTTTCTGTTCCGGGTTTTCTTGAATATTAGGCCTTATTCTTTTAAGGGTCTTTTAAGGGAGATGTTACCGTGTTAGAGTTGGCCTAATATAAATAAAATGTGTAGAGAATTGAGTTACAAACTTACAACAGAATGTAGATGAGTATTAGTGTAAACATAAAACACTGCAAGTTTAAATATGAACAAACTAGATCTAGTTTAGATAATACCCAAATCAATTGGTATATATAATAAACATTTATATTCACTCAACACGTTGGAAGATTCAAAAGCTATTTCTATTTGGGGCATGGTTTTTAAAAACGAACCAGTGACTGAATTGGTCAGGGATTAAGTTATCGGTTCGAACAGTCCGACCGTTTAACCCGAATGGTTGGCCCATTTTGACAAAAAAATTTTAAAAAAATTAAAAAATTGGAAAATAGTCAAAACCGTTCGAAAGGTTCGAACGGTTAATTGGTCGGTTCAGCGGTTTGCTGACCAAAATCAACGGTTTTGAGGGAAAAACGGTTTTGGAGGAAAACAGAACCGGTCAGGTGACCGGTTCCCGGTTTTTCCAGTCCGGTCCGGTTTTGAAAACAGTGATTTGGGGTATACTTCAATATATTTTCTAAAACTTAAAACAAAATCTATTCTTGAGATTTTGGCTTAAAAACACGCTTTGATTGGGTTATTTATTAATAGGGAGAATGACGGTTCAGCCCAAGGTCAGAATTTGTAGGTTTAAAGTACTGTTGGGGTAGGTGCCAGCTCGGAATTGATGCCAATTTATGGGCAAGTATTCATGCATAGAGTGTGTGTATTTGAGATTTTGAATGTTTATAGATTTGCAGTGGGATTCAGAAATCTGCATTGGGCCTATCCGTACTTCTCCGTTTATTAATATCATGTTCAATAAATCTTATAGAATCTATGTATTACAATATTTGTTTTTTTTTTAACCATCATTTTGATGGTTTCCCAACATATGAATTGTTTTTTCATGCAAAACCAACTAGTTTTGTTTTGAAGTTTTTGTTTCTCAACAAAAAGTATAAAAAGGAAAAAGTCAAAAACAGTTAAATAACATGTTTTTTTTTTCTTGCTGATGTGAGCGTTTCAAAAATAAATGAGAACAAAAAATTTCATGGTGTTGAACACTACCTATTTTGCAACCCTTTGAACACTACTATTTGAAGGTGCTGGGTGGTAATTTGCTAGGCTTGGTGCTCAGACTGAACATATTATAATCCTTAAGACGTTTCCAAGACAACGAGTTGGAATCACCTGCCAAAAAAACACGTTCCAACATCCTCCCAACATAATCTAACATCATATATCTCATTAGGCATGGATAAGAAAATCAAGCTTTTCACAAGCTATTTGAGCTCGGCTCATGAAAGGCTCGATTTGACTTAGTCTAAAATAAGATTCCAATCAAGTTTATATTATTCATAAGCTAATAAACCTTATATTATATATAATTTTTTTATTTTTATATGTATAAACTTAAATTTTTTTATGAAGTTTGGCATACTATGGAGTTCAGTCCTGGGCTCAAGCCTCATATTTTTCTGCCAAGCCAAACTTAAATAACTAGATATTCAGCTTGGCTTGGTTCAACTTGAATCCACTCCTACATTTCACCATGAGACAGTAACCCACCATGTATAAGATGTGTGGTGTCAAATCATATTGGGAGAGCGTTGGAATGTATTTTATTGGCAAGTGATTTGGACTCCAGGCCAATATTTTGTTATTAGAATAAGAAAAATTTTCCGATTAGTACCCTATACTTTGGGCCTAGTGCCACTTTGGTCTCCGAACTTTAAAACATGACAATTCAGTATCTAAACTTTCAAAATGTGTCAATCTAGTACCTATCATTAACCAATCCATTAACCAATTGTTAAGTGACATTTAAAAAGACACAAATGCCCTTTGAGTGTCATCTAATTTTCTTTATCAACCATCCACATGTTGATAAAAATGAACAGTTTCAAATCCTTGCCTCTTTTATTCAAGAAAGTTTATGGTGACTCCAACTTTCTTGAATAGAAGATGCAAGGATATGAGACTGTTCATTTTTTGTCAATATTTGGATGGTTGATAAAGATGATTAAATGACACTCGAAGGGTATTTGTATCTTTTCAAATGGCACTTAACAGTTGATTAATGACAAGTACTAGGTTGACACATTTTAAATGTCYGAGGACCAAAATGGCACTAAACCCAAAGTACAGAGCAAACAACTAAGTCTACTGGGCCTAGCATGAGCTGCCAAATAAAGACATGACCTAAAAGTGGAGTGGCAAATGGATGGATTGGGTTGGGTTGGGTTGGGTTGGATGAAAATTGAACGCCAACCCATCCACCAACCACCCACATCTTTTCATAGCTTATATCTCTAATTTGTACATCAGTTGCAACCCCATGTAACCCATACCTAACCTAAAGCATCCATGTTGACCATTAGAAGATGCAAAGGGTCACTTATAGAAACACCGCCTATGGTTTCACATATTTTCTAAAACTTACCCTTGTAGTTTGAATATTACTAATAAGACACCTCATTTTAAGAGGTCATATGACCATTCTCAAACATAAAAAAAAATAAAAAATAAAAATATACAAATAGTTACAAGGTCAATTAAGTAAAACTTGCATGTTAGAAACTATAGAGCGTGTTTTCACTAATATGTAGACCATAGAGTAGGTTTTACTGAATATGTAAAACCATAAGGGGTGTCTAAGCAAATGACCTATGTAAACCAATCTTTGTTGAGGAAAACAATCTCTTGATTTYTACTATAGTGACATATGTCCTTATCTAATTGGTTCAACCCAAATATCAAAATTGGATTTCATTAAAAAATAGAGAGGGAAAGGAGATAAAGGAGAGAGAAACCACATAGAATAGTGAGAGGAGAGAGAAAATTGAAGGAACAGTGAAGTGGGAGGGAAGAAAAAAAGAGAAATATAAGAATAGAAAAGATTGAAGGGGAGAGAAATAAAAGATGAGAGAAGAGATGAAGTGAAATGCATGAGTGAAGAGAGAGAAACCCATGAGAGAGAGAGAGAGCTTCTTATTTTATGTAATTGATCCACATGAATGCACGTAACCCAACCCCTTTTATTTGATCCAAATAGGCCAGTTAACCCATATTCAATCCCATTAAAGAGTTTGATTGGATCATAGGTGAGTTGGGTCAAAAATTGAAACCCCTACGCCATGTATAAGATTGTAAATGTCTTTGCTTAGAACATAACAAATGTGATTAAGTGGCCTTGGGACTCCCGCATGTGATGTTATCTATAGACAATTCCATTGTAGCCAAACAAACTTGGTTCCTACACTAGGAATTGTGTACTGCTTTGCACTTTACAATTTTTTATGATGATGATGGTAAAGTAAATAATATGTTTTCAAAATTTATCTCATTTATTTTTGTTTAATATGATAAATATATGATATTAGAGATGTGTCCAAAACTTTAAATGTCTTTTATAATTTTTTTCTAGTTTTTATACTTTTGTTGTTTTCATCATTTTTAATTATTATTATTATTTAATTATGACATCAAGGGTTTTACACATTTAACATAAAAGGTTGAATTGTTGACTTACTACCAAATAGGAAAATAACTCCGTTTTGGGTTGATTTTAAATTTGTATTTTATTTCTACCATCAATAAAATAATTATTCTTTGGCACACTTATTTTTTTAATATGGTCAATTAATACAACTGTTAATGAAAAATGCGAGTTAGTACCCTAAATATAAGACTTAATGATAGGGAATTGAATGAGAAGTGTAGTAGTCCAAATTAAATTTTATGTCCTCATAATTGGAGAGACCAAATTTAAAAATAGGGGTATTTTAGTCAAGAATAGGATTCAATGAATGTTATTGAGAGTTATTAGGTACCTTAAATATAAGACTTAATGGGAAGGATTTGAATGAAAAAAAAAAAATGGATGTTGAAATTACTCTCTCTCTCTCTCTCTCTCTCTCTCTCTCTCTCTCCCTCACGTTCCCAATCACTTAGCCAATCCCCTCCTATAAAATTTCTCCTAAGCTATATGTCCCACGTAAAACACCTCTTAATCTATATTACATCCCAATAAACTCCATAAAAAATAAAAACATGGTAAATTAATTTGAGTAGTTAAATTAATTTGTGAAATATTTTCATATTTTCATATTTTCATATTTTCAATATTTACTGATATTATCGAATATTGTTTACTAAATATCAACACCTAAACTATAAGTTTTCGTAATTTTAGTAAATTGGAAATTTTAATTACTAAAAATTACTGATTTTCGTAATTTAATTTCAAAAAAATTTGATTATTAATTATTGAAATCAATAATTACTGAAAAATTAATAATTAATTAAAATACCGATAAATAAAATTTATGCTTTTACATTCTTAGTAATTTTGATATTATCGGTATTTTCTAGAAATAAGTAGTTATTGATATTTTCAGTAATTGTTTTCAAATTATTAATATTTAATAATATTATCAGATAATAATTAAAATTTTCTAGTAATTTTTTAGTGGAAAATTAATATATAAAACATTTACATTTTCAGTAACTTTGATATTATAGTAATTTTTAGCAATAATCAGTTATTGATATTTTCAATAATTTGGTTAATATATTAATATTTAATGATATTATCATATAATAATTAAAATTTTTCAATTATTTTTTAGTGGAAATTTAAGTTTAATAAATATAAATTGATTTTTTATTTTTAGTAATTTTGATATTTACTATAATTTTTTATCAATAATTAGTTATTTTAGTAATTAAATTTAATGAAATTAAGTTAAAAAAATTCTAATTATTCAAATAATTAATTGGAAATCTTTAATAATTTTCATAAGTATTAGATACTATATTTATAATTACCTTAATTATTCAAACTATATTTATGGGTTTGGGGGTGTTATGGGTTTGGGGGATGACCCTAGGTAGGAATGGCAATGGATGGGTTTGGGGCAAGGATCATACTCCCTGTCCCAACCCTGAGTTTTAAATTAATCTATTTTTTCCAACATCAATCCTCATCAGGAAAAAATTTAGCATACATCCCTAGTCCCAGATGGAGATGGGTTCCCAATCGAGGACCTAAATCTCCAAATTTTTAATTAAAAGTTTATTTTCATTAAGGTATTTGTTTAAAATAAAGTAAAAAATTAAAATGAAAATAACATTGTAAATATATTTTGATTTATATATATAATATAAATAATATTTTATATTCAATATAATATATATACAAATATATTTAATATATATAATCAAGGTTAGGGTGGGGTGTGGACTTCACTCCCTGTCCCTGTCCCTGTCCCCATCCCCACCCCATTCCCACCCTATCCCCACTAAAGCAGTCTCCATCTCCATCCCTGCTTGGTCGGGGAGGCTAGGTACTTGGTAGGGTTGAGGAAAATTTCCATCCCTACCCCTGGATTGTGTAGCCCTGTAGAGCAATAAGTTTTAAGTTCAATATGTCCTAACATCTTTTTTCTATTAATCATGCGGGGCCATGCTATCTATCTATCTATCTATCTATCCATATATATATAGCTTTTTGGGTGGGATCCACCTCATAAAGCCAATATCTGCCCCTTGAAAGTCCTCCCAAACAAGCACATAGTCGCTTCTCTAAAGCAATTCAACCAAAGCTTCAACCCTTCCAAATGGTATTGGTCGAAGCTCTTCCAATACCATGTCTTTTATGCATTATAGATTTTCCCATTTAATAATGGTGCCAACAAGTCTAGATCAGCTCCTCACAGCGTGTTCCTCGCAATGATCTCACAGCATGTCAGCCTCACTTGGAAACATTTCTTGTATTTACATGTTTACATTTATGGAAAATTGTTCTCAATGCATAGTGGGAAGTGCAAGTCAGTGTGAAGAGTGCTATTTGAGGAACAAATCCCAATTAAGGCAGAGCCACCAGCAACCCCCAAATGCAAGAAGACCATTCAGAACAATAGTATAAGGTTTTTAGGCAGCATTTAGCAAGTCTTTCCATACAATCTTCGGGGCTTTGGAAAGCTTGAATGATTGAAATTTGGTCTTTTTCCGTATGGTAACAAAAGACACAAATTTTGTTAGAAAGATTATGAGACACATGCACGAAAAGATTGAAAACACCGAATTTTGAGAAGCTTTAAGTGAAGCTTTACCTTCAGGTCTTTCAGCATGATAGATATCCTCTAAACATAGTTTTAAAAGCTCGATAAATCGAACCACTTACTAAATGGTTTTTGTCTTTAAAGATAAGACCCCGAAAATTCAATGTCTTTTGGCCATCTGAACTGTTGGAAGATCTTTCTAAAAAGATTTTGCCAAAACAATACGAAAATGTTTGTCTCGTCTGAGACTAACCTAAATGATATTCAATTTAGACTATTTTGGTCTGAATTAGGATTTCATTAATTTATTTTGTATCAAGCATGTCAACCCCAGTTTGCAGCTGACCCAAAGAAAAAAATTGCAAAAAGAAAAAGAAAAAAAAAATAAATGAACCCAGAAGTACTGATTTTTATGTGTCTATTGGGCCTACTTTTACAATTACCGAGTTGTTTTTGTAGAGTGGCTCTTTGGTCTTGGTTTTGGGTGGGATTGAGAGATTTTTCAGAGAACATTAGGATTGAACTGCTTGAGGAGTTCTGATCAAAACCCATTTATCTGCATTCTACTGTAAGTGTTGTGAGAACCGTGTGAGAAAAAGAATCCAGTCTCATCTAACACCAAGCCCCAATTTTAAATAGATTTGTTGGTTTAGAATTCYTGCACAAATAACCTTGTTTTGGTGATTGCCCTTTGTTCTCTGAAGAAAAAAAATAATAAAAGGAAGAGAAATACCTGCAGAGGCTGCGTTAACAGCATCCCCCTTAGAATTCCTGGTGTGAAGAACAACCTTTGTTCTATAGTTAGTATGAACAGCATAGAACTCAGAAAGCGCCATGTCGATGCAGACCCGGGCCATCTCCCCGACTGTAGAATTCAAATCGAGAACTACACCGACAGGAATCGGAGATGTTGTTTTTGGACTTCCATTTTGACCAGTCCCCAGCACAGATAAGCAACAGACTCTCACCATGACAAAGCAGAAGAGGCACAACTGTGCTGGCTTCAACATTTCAAGAATCTTGAGTGCTCATGTATCTAGTCAGTCATCTCATCACATATAAATAGAGTGGAAATTTCAGTTATATTCAATTCCCTCTGATTTCAAAAAAAAAAAAAAAAAACTTCATGGACCCAATTTTTATTTATTTTTTTTTGAACCCCCAAGTGTGGCATATATTTTCATGTCACTCTCATTCATTTCCTATGAATCGGTCAGGTCAACGAAACTGATTTTTTGGGGGGAATAAAAAGTAGGATGAGTTGGGCTTTTATGCTTTTGAAATGGGTAATTTTGGTAATCTAATCCTTTTATTCAGTTGGGCTTTTATGTTTTTGAGCATTTAGGTTCAGAGAATGAGGAGGGTTTTAAGAAGACAAGGGATCTCAAAAGCATTTTCCAATAATAGGGGAAGCTATGAAGTTTTTAGGGTGGTCACTGGTCAGTGAAATTTCTGCAAATTTTAAATATTACTGTCGAATAACATTTGAACACGTGGAAAAGGAAAACTGAAATGAATGTTCTTCATAAATTGTGAGAGAAGGTATATATAATTCTCTGGGCAAAGTATGAGCCAGATAATGAGATAAATACTGAAAAAATCAAAAAAGTTTATTCGACTTTTCTGTTAGAAAGACAAAAGAAGGGAAGCAGCTTTCATCGTACATATTAAATGCAAACGCGTAAATATGCTTTGTCATGACTCAAGACTTGAACAGGGAGACTAGGAAGGATACAGTGCAAAATGGCGTTACGTTTTTCATTGGGTATCAAGCCACACAACACCATTCACCTATTTTCTTATAAATAAGTAGACATAAACTTGCCACGTATGAGGATATAGTTTGAGGTGTTTTATGTTTAAACTCAGAATAAAAAGAAAATTCATGTGGCCATCGCCAATATGAACTATTTATATATTGACTTACGTTGTATTTCATACTATTGTTATTTCTACTTGTAATGGTTTAGGTTTAAATTTAAGTTTTATGTATTTTAACACTTGATGACTTGGCGAGGCAAGTGTCGGTATCCGTTAATTCAATAATTTGTATGTTAGGTAGGGGTGAGCAAAAGAACCGAAAAATCGAACTGATCGAAAATGAATCGAAAAATTGATTAATCGAATCAGTCGATTTGGTTTTAGTTCAGTGTTTTCTAAAAAAACCAAAGTATTGGTTCAATTTCGATTAACTAATATAGAAAATCGGTGATTAATCGAACCGACTGATATACATATATTTCTATATATTTTATATATTTTTTATATATCATAAACTAATTAATATGCATTATATATAAATATATATATATATATATAATATATAATATATTATTCATTATTTAAAATATAATATTTTATATACATTTATAATTTTTTATTATATATTTATATATTTTTATAATATATGTTATAAAAATTAAAAAACCGAAAAATTAACAAACCATAGTTTTAAAACCGATCTAAACTGATTTTTGGATTAAATGGCCTGATCATTCAGTTCGAACCCTAGTAGGCAATTTTGGGTCCAAAACCGGACCCGGAGCCATGACCGTCCAACCAGTTCAACTGTAATCCATCCAGTAGCTCGACCCCAAATGTCACATCCGTGCGAATTTTCTAAACATGCTTTGGACTAGCAAAATAAAAATAGATAACAAGTCAACAAGCGGGGCAAGAAAGCCAGACAAGGTATTAATGAAGAGCAAATTAGGCCAAGGAAATTGGACCTAGTTTTCTAAGAATTCGTAAATTAATAAAGATACGTCTGTCAACTGGCGGATTGGAAAGGATTCAAGCATGGTTTTCAAAATCAGAATGGACCGGACAATCGGACCGGAAAAATCAAGAATCGATTAGGTGACCGTTTCCACATTTTTTTAAAACCAGATTTTTGTCAAAAACCGTTGATTTTGGTCAATAAACCACTGATTTGGGCGATTAACTGTTTGAACTATTGAATGGTTTTGATTGTTTTTTTTAATTTTTTGTCAAAACTGATCAATCGTTCAGTTCKWACGGTCGGACCATTCAACCTAGGAATCGGACCCTTGACTGGTTCGTTCTCCGGGTTGATTTTAAAAACCTTGGATTCAAGATAATGTTTCCCGCAATGATGGTCGATCGTTGTTGGACAAAACCAAGACCCCCAATGATTTTTGAACACACCAGTGTTGGTGAAAAAGGCAAAATATCATAGTTTTCAAAATCGGATTGGACTGGATGGTTGGATTGGAAAACTGGGAACTGGTAAGGTGATCGGTTTCGTTTTACCCTAGAACCATTATTTCCCTAAAAATAGTTGATTTGGTCAGCAAACCACTGACTCGGACAGTTAAACTGTTCGAACCATTCAATGGTTTGGCCGATTTTTATTTTTTTTATTTTAAATTTTTTTTGTCAGAATGAGCCATCCATTCGGTTCGAATGATCGGATCATTCGACCCGAGAACTGGACCCTTGGCCGATTCGTTGTCTGATTCAGTTTTAAAAACCTTGCAAAATATCATATCAAATTGGTGTTTAATTAAAACACTGACATGTCTAAAATCACGAGGGGTTTTGGGGTAACTGCAATGACGGTCGCAAGAAATGTGGTCTCATCTCTTGGGATGAAATCCTGTTTGCAGTAGGGTTGGGGTTATGGATTTGAGGGATGGGCTATCCCCGTGACGTCAAAAGATTTTCCCAAAAAAGAAAGAAAACGAAAATAACAAGATAATACGTTTGCAGAGGATTCTCAAGTCTTCTAGTCGTGGTGCTGGTGCTGAGTTTACTTCATTTTATCAAGCAGTTTGGTATATGTCCGGTTGTCATATTTTTTTGTTTTCTCAGTTTCATGTTGGTATTCAGTTTTTAGCTTCTGGTTGTATTGCTGATTGTATGACCTCAATTGTATTCTGAGCGTTGATGAATGAATTCATCCTTAGTGATGCAAATGGGTCGGATTCTTACCTGGTTCAGTTCGAGATCTAATCCTATTTTGTTAGATTCAGATCCCCCCTTTCCCGTTTGGATCTTTGAATTGAATTGGACCAAAAAATATGATCCGATCAGAAATTGGATACGATTCAGATCACCCCTATCTGATTCGAGAAGATCTGGTCCGATATATATGTTATTTATTTATTTATATGAATATATAAAACATATATATTTTATTTATTTATACAAATATATTATTTATATTGCATTTTTGTAAATTTGTTATATTTTTTATAAAAAATATGTATATATATGATGAAAGTAGTTGAAAAGATACTTGTATTTTTTGTTTTTCTTTTTTTAAATTATTATATTTTATTTTTCTTTTAATAATTTATTAATTTTTTAAGAAATTTAAATTGGATTGGATCAGATCCAATCAGATTGGTCAAGTGATACATAGGAAAAATAAATTCTCCATGGACCCCACATAAATATGAGAAAAATACATGATATCTTTGTCAATGAAAACCAAAATTCCATTGACCAACTTTCCCCCTTCTCAAAATCCAAAAAATGTAGGGCCCTAAAAGATAATTAAATACAAATTGATTTGCATTTGAAACCAGTCTCTCTCTCTCTCTCTCTCTCTCTCTCTCTCTCTAATCCAAGAAAAGACAAATTCATTTATTAAGAAATTTAGGGTCCATTTGGTTCACAATCAAAATTAGAATTGGAATTGGAATCAGAATCAAAATGGTCTATTCTCATAGTCTATTTGGTTCAAACAGGAATGAGAATGGGAGTGGGAATTGGAATCAACAGGAATGAGATTTCATTCCCAAGGGAGGGGCAGGAAATGGTCATTCCCTCAAATGGGGGAATGCTATTCTAGCAGGAATGGGAATGTGATTTTGATTCTACCCAACCAAACTGTTGGAATTGGAATAGCCCATTCCGATTCCGATTCCAGACCCCTATTCCTCCAAACCAAACGGGGCCTTAGTACCACAATACAATTCACGGTCCTGAGAACAGCAGTCTGCAAAAAATTTGGGGAAGTTGACCAAGTTGAAACATTCCTAGAACAACTCCTGTAAGCAAGGAAATGGGATGCAACTTTCCTAGAACAAGAAGAGTGATTGACTTGTACAAGGGTGAGCCTGGCAAACAGCCTGTACCATTGGGCATAGAAAGTAAGTTTAAAAAAGAGGTCATTTACTAGATCACCCCCTATTGTTTCACCGATTTATTTAAATCAATCTTATAATTTTCATTTTACTAAAACACCCTTATAGTTTGCAACCTATTTACTTAATCAACCTTTCATCAAGAAGTGTTTGTTTTGCCTTCTAAAATAGTAATATTATCATTTAAATGTAGTGGAAAATATTCAAGGGCATCGGTCCATAATTGTTTATTTCATATAAGTACTCCTAAAACTTCTTCATATAAAGAATAAAATTGACCAAATATAAACAAATAGAGTAGTTTTCCATGTCTTACCAGGGGCAAAATTGGTATTTTCATTTTTATTTTCTTTTGCTTAAATCATTAAAATGGACATTAGGATCAAAATTATCATTTCCATTGTTATCTAATGAAAGGTCAATGAAGTAAACCAATTGCAAACTACAAAGGTGTATTTTAGTAAATCACAAACTATAGCGTAGGTTTTAGTAAATCTATGAAATTATATGGGATATTTTAGTATATGACCCAAAAAAAAGGAAAAAAATAAATATAATTAACACAAAAAAGGAAAAGGGAAACATTTTCATTTTTTGGTATATATAATTTTTTTTTTGTATTCGGTGTCATGCACCATTAATAACTTCCCCCTTACCCCTTTTTCCCAAAGTACTAATTGCGGGGATTTGATTCTATGTCAATGCTGAAACAAACCAGCTAACACACCAACGAGTAAGCCCTAGGTTGTTTATATATATAATATATGGTAACATACACATAAAAATTAAAAATAGCATATATATAATATGTGAGATCAGGCCACAATAACCCCGCAAAACCATCTTGATTTAGGTAGCCGCAGCAATGTCTTCACTTTATATGCCTCACTTTATATGCCAAATAGCTGGTAGAAATGGTCAAGTTCTCAACATACAGCCAATTATACTCTAAGGACCATTGCCATCTTGGAAAACAACATTCAGAAACAAGAAAAGCCTTTAATGGAGATCGTTTATATAGGAAAAAAAAGTACCTTCTAGAGAAGTTGAAGGGTGAGGGAACCCCTAAATCATCTCTTACAGTCGATCTCACTGCCTTTTGTGTGTGATTCTGTTCTAGAGAAGTTGGACATGTGTTTTTCTCTGTTCTTTTATCTTTGTTGGGACTTTAGAGAGAAAACTTTTGATCTTTTTAAATTTGAAGTATACTGGCTTTTAGGCTATGTTTGGTTTGAAGGAAAATGTAGGGAAAGGAAGGGAAAGATAAGGAAACCTTTACAAACCTTGTATTGATTTTCCTGTCTTTCCCTTCCTTTCCCTACCTTTTCCTTCAAACCAAACATAGCCTTGGGGGTGTTCTTTTTTCGGATTTTGAAAGGGGGGAAAGTTGGTCAATGGGATTTTGGTTCCCATTGACCAAGAATCTCATGTTCTTTATTCAGATTTATGTGGGGACCGGGGAAAGTTTATTTTCCTGGGTAACACTTATCTGGGTAAGTGATACACATTTCCTAGGTGGGTAAATAACTTTTCCACGTAGGGGGAAAGTTGCCAACAGTTGAATGGGACAAAAACACCCCTTTTAATAATGGATTTTTATAGCTAAAATGGTCATTACCTTATTTATATGAGAAATAAAAGAACATGGATAAATGGCTAAATGCACTTACCCAAGTAACTGCATTTACCTGGGTAAGTAACTTTCGGAAAAGTGAACGGGCCTTAATGGTAGATGATACGTGCACGCCTGTTTGTTTTTCTCAAACCATTTGAATGCTCAATGTGGTGACTTTGACATCAAGCATAGAAGTGTAATGTTGGCCAGGCTGGGCCGGGATGACCCACCAGCCTGTGGGCCTGGTGGGCCGTGCCTGCCTGGCACAAATTCCCCAAGAGAGAAGCCCAGTACGGCCCAAGGCCCGGGCCCAGTGAGCTGCGGGCTGAGCCATGGGCCAATATGATCTTTTAAGAAAAATAGAAAAAAAATGAAAAATTAAAGTAAATTAATAAGAAAGACTAAAAATTGAAAATATATATATGTTAAAATTTGATTCCATATGAATATATACAATTGTTTATATATGAAATTGAAAAAAAAAATTATAATATATATAATCGTTATTACAATTTGTCTCAACATAATGAGCTAAGGAATTACAATTTCTAGATACATGCCTCACCATTACATTTAGACAGGTGTTCAATAAGAATCTACAATCTCTAATAACGATAGAGACTCTCCAAGTTAGTTCCTTATCTTGGGATAACAGAAGATTGACTAGTGCCTTCTTATCAGATTCCACAATCACTTGGGTTTCTTCTTGGTTCTTGGCCATCTTAATGCCCTTGTAGATTGCCGGCGCTTCAATTTCTTCAGCAGTGCAGGCCTGGATATGTTGATTTTCTTTAGATGTGTCTGCCTTGTTTGTCACGTGCCAATACACCCGCTCCAACACTGGTTGCTCCATCTACATTGTAGAAGATGGTATAGATGTTTTATTTGAATATTATATCCTAGGATTAAAAAAGATGGTATAGATGTTTTACTTGAATCTTATTATGATAATATGGAAGTTGATCCTGGAACAAAAAAGATGAAGTGAAAAATTTATTAATTGGAATGTATAGTATTTATGAATCACAAGCATTAGGATATAGGAGAGTTTGTACAAACTCCACGATTGGAACCACTAGTTCTAATAGTGGATTAGATAAAATTTGGTCATTAATAAATAAAAGGCAACAATCAATTGCCATTTCATCAGCAATTCATTTACTGAGCTTGATTTTTATTTACAAGGTAGTTTAAGAGATTTCCTTCCCTCTGAGGAATTATATAGTTTTCATATTTTAACTTGTTGAAAAGAATATCGAAAAAATTATCCAATGCTTACCACCATGGCACATGATCTATTAACCCTTCTGGTGTCTACAGTTCCATCAAATCCTTGTTTTAGTGTTGGTACTGGGGTACATATTAGATGTGAAGAGAAGTTGCATGAATGATGAAAGCCTAGATATGTACATATAGCTTGATGTAGATGAGAAACTACAAGATTAGGGAGGACATGGCACTTCAACTGATGGTGGCTCACTAAATGTAGATGATGCAAATCAAGATCAAGGAGATGGGAGAGGTGGAACTTGAAGTCGAAGAAAATATTGAAGTTAATATTTTTTGTGTGTTCAATAATTGTACAATATTTTTAAATTATTGTAAATTTTGTTTATCAATTTAATTTAGAAGTTATTTCTGATTTTTTCAATGCCACTATAATTTTTTATTTTCAATTTTATTATATTATGTTATTCTAATTCCATTTTAATTTTTTTTCAAATTAATTTTATTATTTCATATAAGGTCAATTATATGCATTAAACTCAAATTAAATAAAATTTTTGGATTGTTTTCACTTTGCTGTCTATTTTCTATTTTGTTAAGTATTTTCTGTTAATTTTTTTTTCAAAATGTTTGCCATTTTTGCTTGGCAAAAGAAAAAAAAAAAGTGGAAATACCTAGAAAAAACTTTGAAAAAGGTCCAAGCCTATGGTTTGGCCCGGCCCAAGCCTGGGACGTGACATGGCACGGGCCATCTTGGCTTGTGTCTTGGGCCGTGAAGAGGGGTCCGGGCCAAGTAGGCATGGCCCACTTTCGCCCCGATTGCCACCACCACAAAACCCACTACAATGTGCGCTACTCGCAAAAGTAGGCCATGTCGGCACATATCACACCTCTATAGGATGGTAAGATCTCAAATACATAAGCATTTAGACATTTATTGGGCTGATCCACCAAAGTCCATAATAGATATGTGTGAATTGGCCATATGGGCTGTTCACTTTTAAGTGGCCCACCCCACCCAGTTAAGTGTAAGTGCATGGGTTTAAGTTGCTTTTCTCATTAATCTAGAATTAATTGGATGCTAGAAGTTAATTAGGAGTTTTTCTAAAATGGCCTAATCAAACTACGAATAAGAAAGTCAAATTGGTCCAATCCAATATGTCTTATTGGTCCATCCAATCCGTCTAAATTAATTTTGAACTAGATAGGGTCCAATCCAAAACCGATCCATTTACACCCTTACCATCAATGACCACATACAGAAAGGAAACATGTTTGAGATGTGCAGCTATAGATCATATTGGAAGCAATAATGTTGGTGGTGTCTCGTGGATAGTAGATCTGGACTCCCGAGTCTAGGGACACAGGACCCATAATGCCATCTGTCATAAAGTACCAGGACCCACCATTGAACGGTTCTCATCTAGGAGAAGTGATCAAGTAGGCCAAAAATCAGTTTAAGTTCTTATCCAAAATGGCAAAAGACTATGCGGCTTTCGTAGGATCGTGCTAAGCACGGGCGAATAATACTGAATAATTGAAAGAGTAAAAACTGAAAAAAATTAATAGCAAATGGCAATTACATCTTTAGGCAATCCCAGTTCTTGATTCTTACTTAGTAATAGAAACAATACAGAATAAAAAGAAATTAGTTTATATAAGAGGTATTCCTTTAATAACATCCATACAAATTTTTGAAGGATAAATTAGATTGTTTAGTGGAAAAAGAAGAAAGGTTTACAATTAGGAGATATGATGTCTACTAAATAGTGAATAACTCCAATAATTTCAAAAATTAATGTTTGCCCATCTGGTTGACCATTTCTTGCTTGGTTACTTGGTGTTTTACTTTCTCAATCCCACACTTGACCTAGACTATTGGATCCCTTCTTCCATGGCTCCACCAATCTGTTGCTAGCAACAATTCCCAGGTGCAAGTTGTTCTCCTGGATAAAATAAAGGACACATTATTTTGTGTTGAAAAATTAAAAAAGGATATAGAAATTTTGGGGCCCGACATTTTTTTGTAGATGATTAAAAGCCAAATAGAAAACACAAATTTTGTATCAAATATCGTATAAAATTAACTTCATCCATATTAGATTAATTCCCAACTAAAAAAGAACTCTCTTCTAAGCTCCGCTTATGCTTCCAAAAAATAACATAACACAACAGGCTAGGAAAAAGCATAGATACAATTCTAAGAAGAATAAGGATATTATCCAACATAAAATAACTTTTCCTTCGAACTTAACCTTCTATAATATAAAGAAACCCAATGAATGAGTCCAAAGGATAAAAGGCAATACAAATAAGAAGCCTTAAATAACAGAACAATGTAACTTTTCCTCTGAAATTACCTTTTCGGGGCATTCATAATCTCGTAGTAGAAGACAGAGAAGCTGAGGATGAGACCTACACAGATGGAATGAATTGAGGGAATATTTATAATTTTATATTTGTTGTTTGAAGCAGCCTGATAAATGACAAATAGAAAGCCAAAAAAATGAAATATTCAAAGATTACAAGACAAGAATTTACAAGGTAATAAATGAAATCCCTATGAAAATGTATTCAGCAAATGTGTGAGGGAGAAGAAAGAACCAGGTAACCATTCAATGACTGTTTTAGTAGATCTAATTTCATAGACCTGCAAGATAAACAATTAATCATGTTAGAGAGAGTGATAGGCAAGGAGAATAAGCTTATCCAGATTCAATAGGAGAAGAAATATGAGAAGTTGGTTATGCCATGAATTTATTTAGGAGTAGAAGCATTAATTGAATTGAATTAATTAATGCTTGAAATTTTGATAGATTTATTTTTCTATAATGTTTCTTATTTGTAAAAGCCATCCTCAGATAGGTATGTGATTTCTTCATCTTCTCTTCTAACACCAAAAGAAAGAAAAAGCTCAATCTCATCTTCTTCCTTATTGTCTATGACTATTTAATTACTCTCTCTCTCTCTCTCTCTCTCTCTCTCTGCAATCTATAGAGCATATAATGCGGAGATACAACCTATCATTCAATGTTTTAGATAATGAAATTATAGAACAAAGCCAATCAAAACAAATAATGAGCTGTTCATCAAAGATATCTTACATAGTTTTTAACTTTTCAAATCTTTATAATTATAAGAGGTTCTGTTTTATACATCTACAGTCTATTTGTAGGTGCACAGATCTTTCTGTAAACAGGCAACCATCTCAATATAGAAGGAGATTCCTAAGTTCATAAGAAGCCTAATTGCCAGTTCACTTCTTGAAAACCAAATCRATAAATGTGCATAAAATTTTATAAATGGAAATGCATTCGATATGATAAATAAGGTGATCATTAAACTATGGATATRTATCAAGTCTTGGCATCTCAAACGGAACAAGAAAACATAATATACACATATGCATATGTCACAGAGATAACATAAAAGCCATACACACCTGTGGCTAGCAGGCACTCAAG
>NW_010729237.1:102203-115039 GCF_000365185.1 Nelumbo nucifera | reverse complement strand
TTTTAGATAGTTTTAGAAGTTGTTATTTATAGTTTTATTTATTTATTTTGGGGGGTTGAGGGGGAGGGGTATATCAATGGCTTTATGGTTACCTTCACAACATCTAGTCCACCAGAAACAACCCAACATCCATCAGGAGTGAATCTAATGGTACTAATTCCTCGAGTGTGGCCCTTGGATGTGTGGATGCATCCCTTCTTTCTAATGTCCCAGATCTTTAGATTAGCATTCACAAGAACCAGATGCAAAGAACTAACCAAATGGATGGAATTCAATGGCAGTGCAATTAATTCTATGTCCAGTAAGGGTGCGAGCGACTACACTTCAACAAGAATCATAAAACAAATTAGAAAATGCCAAAAATTCTCTAAATACAAGCTTTAGTTTAAAAAGTAAAGGAATTGCTATGTGAAGGTCCTAATCAACAAAATTAATGAGTCAGACTTGGGATGCAAGCAATTAACCAAGCCCAACTGAGACCAAACAACAGGATTATTTTCAGGTGCTTCCTTGAGTCATTAACTTATGCATTCCATTACAGTGCATGTGTTGTGAGTTCCAATTTTCAGGTGCCATATCTTGGTACTTAAACTATTTAACAAGTTGTGCCACCAACTGTTTAGCAAGTGTTCTTCAACTTAAAACAATCAATGAAGTGAAAAGAATATTACTTGCTCTTTGCTTCCTCCAAATCCCACAGCTTTATTGCACCAGTAGAAGCTCCTGTAACCACCAAAACCTCTGTTGAATCAAAAGCTACACATTCAACTGGACTTGTGTGACCAGACATGCTCTGCATATTTACACAAAAAAAGAAGAGTGATATCCTGTCACAGCACATAATGGTGTACCTAAACGTTGGGTCTCCTTGCCAAATTAGATAAAGTTGCAGACAATGAGAAGTTATAGGACTAACATTAACATGCAATTAAAAAGAAAAAATAAGTGGAGCTGATAAGAAAAAAGCAAAAGAAAATAAGTGGCAAGTTTTAGTCCATGAAAGAATTATCCTTTGGCTAATTAAACCGTGTCTATTTCAAGTCGGTTCGATAGAACCAAAACTACAAAGCAAGATATATAAAAGAAATGAAAGCCACCTTGCTAAACCAAGTAATATTCTCTTCGTGTTAAAATCTTAACTAACACAAACCCGAAGTTTAGACAAAGGCATCTGGCGTGGTTACGAAAGCCAAAAACAAAGAGAAGTCATGGGGTGGATTTAAGAGCTCTGCCTCTAAAAGCAAGACTTGATTCAGAGAGTCTGTTTCTGTTGAGGATCGAACCAGATGGGGGGCCCACATTAGGATGACTTAACACATAGTGGTAATGTGGCAATTGATACAGCATGAGACCATTAGAAACAATCGAGACAACCATGTCTCACCATCGCATCTTTTTGTTATGAATTCTATTATGATTTTCTTCCTGCTGTTTTTACTTTTTCAGACATCGTTGTAACAGCCATCGGCCTATTTAAACACCTGTGGATTACCTTAAGAATCATCGATCATTATCTTAACATTCCCGGTTTCCTTCTATAGGATAGCCGTGCTCTGTCACCATAGCTCGGGGGAATGCTGCCCCCCTCTCAGCTCGCCAGTGAGAGGAGGTTTGCAGCATTCTGGTATCAGACCAGGTTGGACCTCTTCGGACGATAATGGCAGATGTTGATGAAAGGTTGAGCAGTGTTGAGAGGAGACAGGATGAGATGCAACACACCCTGACTGAAATACTGGAAAGGCTGAATCAATTACCACCTACAATCGGAGGGAGAGAAGAAAACAGCCGCCGACCATACCATGCTGGTACCAGCTCTCAGGGAGCAGAAGGAGGACCAGGTGTCCCATGGGAGCCTGGTGGGGTTACAGAGAACAGTGAAGCTGGATCTTCCGAAGTTTAATGGAAGAAACCTCAATGGCTGGCTGCTGTTGATCCGGCAATACCTGGAGTTGAACGAAATTCCTGAAGAATATTGGATCTCAGTCTCTAGTCTAGGATTCGAAGGAGCTGTGGTAGAATGGTATGGATGGTTCAAGGATTACTACCCATACCCAACCATGCAGGGAAGTTGGCCAAACTCACCCAGACAACTACAATTTGGGAATATCAGGAAGAATTCCAGAGGACCTGTAGCAGAGTGAAGGGGTTAACCGAGGAGTTTTTGGTGGGATGCTATACTGCCGGGTTGAAACCTGAGATCAGGATAGGGGTCGAAAAGCTTCAACCCACTTCCCTAGCCCGGGCCTTCCGGCTGGCCCAGCTTGAAGAAGAAGAGTTTAACATAAGGAAAAGGGCGATGTGACAGGAGTTTCAGAGACCCAGGCCTCAACCGACAGGCCAACCAGTTAACAAACTACTACCGGAGATTCGCCGTTTGACACCCACCCAGGCTAGAGAACGACGAGAGAAGGGGCTATGTTATTATTGCGATGATAAGTTTGTTTCTGGACATCGTTGCAAGTCACCGAAGCTGTACCTCATTGACACGACCTTGGAGGAAGAAGATGTAGGGATTGTTGAAGAAACTAAGGAAGACGATGAGGAAACTCCTGAAATCTCACTTCATGCTGTCGTTGGATTCAACTCACCCCAACCCATAAGGGTTTAGGGTTGGGTAAACTAGCAGCCAGTATCCATATTGATTGATACGGGATTAACCCATAACTTCCTAGATCCCCGGGTAGTAGAACAAGCTAGGGTACCAATATCTACAGAAACCCAATTCAATGTGTTGAGAAAGTTTAGACAAGGGTGTTTTTAGTCTTTACCTCTTCTCTTTGTACTCTTTTTGTATTTTGGTGCCCAAGTAAGGACCTCTTTGTAATTTCTTGTTTCAAAATATAAAACGCTTTTTGAGGGTGTGAACAGTAACAAAAACACACCATTCGACACATTCCTCTCTTCTTCTCCTTTCTCTCTTTCTTTCTTCCTTTCTCATACAAACCCTAGATTTACAATACTAGTTGACAACTTGGCATCAGAGCAAGGTTAAGGCACTTGGGAATACCTTTCTTGCTGACTCTCTTGCATGAGATGAACTGCTGACGTCAGACCACCGTCGGATGACGTTAGCAGTCCGTACAGGTGTCGGTAGCAATACATGAATCATATATGGTTTGATTCGTCCTGATTTTAGAAGATTTTTGGAATGGCTCTTGTCTTCATTCGAAACTTCTATATATAATTTTTAATAGATTTTTCAAGCAAAAAAAACGCAAAAAATCCAGATCTGATGTCAAGCCTTATATACTTTGTTTAATCAATTTTTCTGTTGCAAAACCTAGACCATTCAGGTCGTTTTTTACCTTGGGAGCAACGGGAAGTGGTCCCGTATTTTTCTAAGCCCTAGACAATTTTTGGGAGATTTTCTTCTCCCTCTATTTTGGTGCCAACTTAGTTTTTTGGCCCTTTTTTGCTTCTTAACCGTGTGGTGGCCTAGTTTCTTGGGTCCTTAGCTGTGGTTAAGTATTTGGGGCCCCTTTTGGTTGACGTTAAAGTGTTTTGATAGATTATGGAATCATCTAAGGATGTACAGATGGTTTCCAGTGTGTTTCTGGGAAGTGCAGACATTTCCAGTAGTATGATAACCACTGTTAAACTTAATGGAACCAACTTTTTAGAGTGGTCCCAATCTGCTAAACTTACCATCACTAGGAGAGGTCAATTGGGATTCATCACAAGAAAGGAGGTGAAGCCAAATTTGGAAGATCCAAAATATGCAAAGTGGGAACAGGATAACTCCCTTGTAATGTCATGGTTGATTTGCTCAATACCACCTCATATTGCCTGAAACTACATGTTTCTTCCAGCGGCCAAAGATATTTGGGATAGAGTTGTTGCCACTTATTCCCAAGTTAACAATACTGCTAGAGTATACTAGCTTCGGAGGGAAGCTTGTAGTATGCGTCAGGGGGAGAGATCTGTGGCTATGTATTTCTCTTCTCTACAGTCTATCTAGGAAGAAATGGATCACCTGAAGACTCTTGTATGGAAGGACCCTGAAGATGGTGAGCAATATCAAAAGTATATAGAGGAGAATAGAGTCTTTGATTTTTTGGCTGACTTGAATCCAGAGTTTGATTTTACCAGGCAACATATTCTTAGTGTCGGCATTGTCACTCTTGCTTCCGCGTACACCCTTGTACAAGGGAAAGAGAGTAGAAGGACAACCATGATGCAACCTCCTATGATTGAACACTCTGCCTTTATGTCATCTCGATCCAAGCAAAATACTAGTAAGCACCATGTTATTGAGAAGACTAAGGAAAAGTGTTGGAAGCTCAATCCTCACTTAAAACTAGAAAAGTACAAAATCGGGAGGAAGGGAAATGCTCACTTGGCTACAGTTGGTAATGATGTTCAACCTTCTAATGTTCATTACTCCTCTGATGTAATGGACAAACTCGGGAATTTACTGTTGCAGTTGGAAAAGGGTGGTACATCCTCCTCATCTGGTTCTGGACTCCATCTAATTCATATGCCAAGACAGGTACTGCACTTGCTTGTTCTACATCTTTTAGTCCTTAGATTGTAGACTCCGGGGCCAGTGCCCATATAAGTTAACCCCAGGGAAGGGCAAGATTACTATTGCTGATGGATCTCAGACCCCTATTTCAGGTTAGGGTTAAGTCAAACTCACTCATAATCTTTCTCTTGAATCGGTTCTTCATGTACCCCAATTACATAAATGTTTGTTATCTGTTAGTTCTCTTACAAAATCCCATAATTGCTCAGTGACCTTTTTTCCTACCCATTGTGTTTTTCAAGACCTGAGCACGGGGAAGATGATTGGAAGTGGGCATGAACCTAATGGAGTCTACCTCTTTGATGGACCTTCAGAGCATGGATTATCAAGCCAGACTAAGTCTTGTTCAAATGAGAAAATGAGTTTCTTGAAATTATGGCATTGTCGTCTTGGTCATATGTCTTTCAATTCTGTAAAACTTTTGTTTCCAAACTTATTTGACTCAATGTCAAAGTTGAACTTTGAATGTGAAGTTTGTCATCTATCAAAACAGTGTAGAACCACATATTTTGCAAGTAGTAAAATAAGTAATGTTGCTTTTCATTTGATTCATACTGATGTTTGGGGCCCATATGCTATCCCTTGCATGGGTGGGTATAAATACTTCATGCTCTTCATTGATGACTACAGTCAGTATACATTGCTCTACTTGATGAAAAGTCGAGATGAAGTTCCTATGGTGGTTCAAAACTTCATGAATATGGTAGAGACATAGTTTGAGAAAAGAGTTAAGATAATAAGATCTGACAATGCCAAGGAATACTTTGAACACCATTTGCATAGATTTCTTGAAGATCGGGGCATTATTCACCAGAGTTCATGTAGTCATACTCTACAACAAAATGGGGTAGTTGAAAGGAAGAATAGACATGTGGTTGAAGTTTCTCAAGGTTTACTATTTCAGACTCATGTTCCCACCCATTTCTAGGGTGATGCTGTTAAGACATCTGTGTATCTCATCAACAGACTTCCTTCAAGGACCCTTAATCTTCAGTCTCCTCATCAACTTCTCTTTCCTAATGAACCTCTTTTCAATTTCCCCCTTAAAATTTTGGATTGTGTTTGTTTTGTTCATGATATAAGTCCTTTCCAACATAAGTTTGATCCTAAATCAGTTAAATGTGTCTTCCTTGGTTACTCTCCTGTCCAGAAAAGCTATAGATGCTTTGGTGCTCTCTCCGGCAAAAGATATGTCTCTAAGGATGTTACCCTTCTAGAGTCCTCCTCCTTTTTCCAGTCATCCCGTTTCTCTTTAGGGGAAGAATGCAAGTGAAGATCAGACTCCCTTTTGCCTTCCTGTCCCTATCTCTTTTGTTCCTCCTTCTCCTCCCTCTCTTCCCTGTAACGATGGTATTCCTTCTCCTCCTCCTCCTCCTGTGTATCAACCTCGGTCCTGGCAGCAATTTTTCATCAGGCGTAGTAAGAGGGTGGCTCTTGAAGTAGAATGCCCATCACAATCTGATCTCCTAAACTAAGGTAATCTTGAACCTCCTAATAATTCTATTATTGTTACTGACCTTGATCTTCCTATTGCCATTTGAAAAGGGAAGAGGGCATGCAGCAAGTATCCTATTACTAACTATGTGTCTTATGATGCTCTCTCACCTTCCTATTGTGCCTATATTTCTACCATCTCTTTTGTTTCCATCCCTCACAATGTTACAAAGGCAATGCAGTTCCCTCAAATGGATGTGAAGAATGCCTTCCTCAACGGGGACTTACAAGAGGAAGTGTATATGGACCTACCACATAGGGTGAGCTTTCCTAATAGTGAAGGAAAAGTTTGTCGCTTAAAGAAGTCCTTGTATGGGCTCAACCAATCTCCTAGAGCTTGGTTTGACATGTTCAGAAATGCTATCTTAAAGATTGGGTTTTCTCAATCTCAGGTAGACCACACTTTATTCATTAGAACAGTTGATGGAAGAGTAACAATGTTGAAAGTATATGTTGATGACATTGTTGTGACAGGTGACGATATCACAGGTATCTCCCAGTTAAAGTCCTTCCTTGCTTCCGAATTTGAGATTAAAGACCTTGGTGATCTCCGATACTTTCTTGGCATTGAAGTTGCAAGATCTAAGAAGGGAATTTTTCTTTCACAAAGGAAATATGTACTTGACTTGCTTCATGAAGTTGGGAAATTAGGGTGTAAACCTGTAGAAACTCCAATTGATCTCAACCACAAGTTAAGGGCTACTGAAGGAAAAGTTCTTCCAGACAGAGGGGTATATCAAAGACTGGTGGGTTGCCTCCTGTATCTCTATTTGACTAGACCTGACATATCCTATGGTGTTGGAGTGGTTAGCCAATATATGCATGAACCCAGGACCTTTCATATGCAGGTAGTTAATAGAATTTTAGCCTATATGAAAGGATGCCCTGGTAAAGGGATGTTGTATTCCAACCACAACCATCTAAAGATTGAGGCTTACATAGATGCAGATTGGGCAGGGTCCATTGATGATAGAAGATTAATATCTGGTTATTGTACATTAGTTGGAGGCAATGTGGTTTCATGGAAAAGTAAGAAACAATCTGTAGTTGCTCGTTCTAGTGCTGAGGCAGAATACAGGGCAATGGCTCATGGAGTGTCTGCACTACTCTGGTTGAAGACCTTATTGGCTCAGATGGGCATCCAAGCAGATATCCCAATGAGACTATATTGTGACAATCAAGCAGCCATAAATATTGCCCACAATTCTATTCAACATGATCATACAAAGCATATTAAGGTGGACAGACACTTTATTAGAGAAAAAATTGCTAGTGGAGAGATTTGCCTTCCTTTTGTAAGATTAGAAGACCAATTAGCCGATTGCCTCACTAAAGGTGCTCACCACCCAAAGTTTGCTAAGAACCTTACCAAGCTAGGCATAATTGACATATATGTTAGCTTGAGGGGGAGTTCTGAGAAAGTTTAGGCAATGGTGTTTCTAGTTTTTACCTCTTCTCTTTGTACTCTTTTTGTATTTGGGTGCCGAAGTAGGGACCTCTTTGTAATTACTTGTTTCAAAATATAAAATGCTTTTTAAGGGTGTGAACAATAACAAGAACACACCATTCGACACATTCCTCTCTTCTTCTCCTTTCTCTCTTTCTTTCTTCCTTTCTCATACAAACCCTAGATTTACAATACTAGTTGACAACTCAATGTGATGGTGGCAAACGGAGAATATTTTCAGGGAGCTGGCAAGTGCAAACAGGTACCTATCCGAACTTGTGGATCTACCTTATCCGAACTTGTGGATCTACCTTGATGGCTGATTTTTATTTATTGGCATTACAGGGGTATGATGCCGTCCTTGGAACCCATTGGCTGTGAACACTTGGACCCATTACATGGGATTTCACAGCTATGACTCTCTGCTATACAGATAAGGATGGTAATCACACTCTCACCGGTCAACAACCCAAGCCTCTGAGCATCACAGAAGGGGAAGGTGCAGCCAAGACACTACAAAAGGCGGGCTAGGTGTTTGTTCTGAGATTCAGATCCCTATCCCCAGAAATTGAAGTCCCAACAGAAAACTCGAAAGTGCAGAAGGTGCTCAGTGAGTTCCAGGATGTGTTCTGGGAACCTATGGGGCTTCCTCCAATTCGAACCTTCGACCACAACATTCCCCTTCTTCAGGAACCAAACCGGTGAACATGAGACCCTACAGGTATCCCTACGTGCAAAAAATGAGATTGAGAAGATAGTAGCAGAGATGCTAAGGTCTGGAATCATCGGGCACAGCACTAGTCCCTTCTCATCATCGGTGCTCCTTGTTAAAAAAAAAAAAAAAAAAAAAGATGGAAGCTGGAGGATGTGCGTGGATTACAGGTCTCTAAATGAAGCCACAGTAAAAGACGGGTTCCCGATTCCAGTCATTGATGAACTACTTGACAAGCTTCATGGAGCTCAGGTTTTTTCTTAATTAGACCTGTGCTCGGGATATCACCAGATCCACATTAGAACGGAGGATATACCCAAGACAGCTTTCAGGACACATGAGGGTCATTACGAGTTCCTCGTGATGCCCTTCGGCCTTTCAAATGCACCATCGACATTCCAGGCTCTCATTAATTCAATATTCAAACCAATTCTACACAGGTATGTTTTGGTTTTTTTTGACGACATACTGGTATACAGTAAGTCGATGGAGGAACACTTACATCATCTCAGAGCAACCTTAAACATCCTAAGAGCACACTCCTTGTTTGCTAAGGCCAGCAAATGCAAATTTGTTGTTTCCCGGATTGAATATCTGGGTCATATAATATCATCTGAAGGGGTAGAGGTTGATCCAGAGAAGGTCTCCAGTATCACTCATTAGCCAACACCCAAGAATGTGAAGGGGCTACGAGGGTTCCTGAGGTTAACCGGTTATTACCGGAAATTTGTTCAGAATTATGGCACCATTGCTAAGCCACTAACTAATTTATTGAAAAAGGGAGCATGGGAATGGAATGAGGAGGCTGACAAGGCATTCCGTCAGTTAAAGGAGACATTAACCAAAACACCCATCTTGGCATTGCCTGATTTTAGAAGGGTTTTCACTACCAGATGTGATGCAAGTGCAGTAGGAATTGGAGCTGTGTTATCTTAGGAGGGAAGACCATTAGCCTATTTCAATAAGGCTCTCAATAGAAAACATCTTGCATGGTCCACCTATGAACGGGAACTCTTGGCCCTAGTGTTGGCAGTTAACAAATGGCGACCCTATCTCCTTAACCAAAAGGTTTCAAGTCATCACGGGCCACCAGAGCTTGGGGTACATTCTCAAGCAGAGGATAGCAACCCCTTCACAGCAGAAATTACTGAGCAAATTGATTTGGGTTGGATTATGGTCTGTTACAGGAGGGGCAAGGAAAATGGCGAAGCAGATGCCTTATCCAGGATTGGGGAGTTTCAAGCTGTATCCGCCCCAGTACCTTCATGGATTGATGAAATTAGAGAAGAGACAGCTGCTAATCCTCAACTGCAGAACCTCATCAGGAAGCTTCCCCCACATTACCAATAAAGGGGGGGGTTACTATGGAGGAAGGGGAGAGGAGATTAGTTCTGGGTCCACAATCTATATACAGAAGAAGGCTGTTCGAAGAAATTCACGACTCCCCTTCAGGTGGGCATTCTGGGTTTCACAAGACAATGAAAAGGATACAACGGGCCTACTATTGGCAGGGGTACTAAAAGGAGACTAAGGCCTGGATCTGCGAATGAATGGTATGCCAGCAAAATAAATATGAGAGTGTGGCACTACCTGGACTCTTACAGCCCTCGCCGATTCCAGAGAAACCATGGACTGAGGTTTCGATGGACTTCATTGAAGGATTGCCACCCTCCTCAAAAAGAATTGTTATCTTAGTGGTGGTGGATAGACTGACAAAATACGGGCATTTTATTGCTCTCTCTCACCCCTACTCAGCCCGGGATGTAGCTCAGGCGTATCTAGACAACATCTTCAAACTGCACAGTATGCCGACCTCTATTGTCAATGACAGAGACCCGTGTTCACTAGCATGTTCTGACAAGAATTGTTCAAACTGCAGGGGACCACTCTGAGTCTGAGTTCTTCCTACCATCCTCAGTCTGATAGCCAAACGGAGGCACTGAACAAAACTCTGGAAAGTTAACTCCATTGCTTTACTAGCACTCACCCAAGCTCCTGGTTCAAGTGGCTGTCACTCGCTGAATGGTGGTACAACACCACCCACCACTCAGCTACCAATATCACTCCCTTTGAGGCAGTTTATGGTACCCCGCCTCCATCTTTGCTTACCTGGCATAACCCAAGTAGCTTCCGTGGAACAGGATCTCAAGGAACGAGATCAGATCCTAGCCAGGTTAAAAGAACACTTGCAATCAGCCCAGCACCGGATGAAGCAATACGCAGACAGCAAAAGAACTGAGCAAACTTTTGAAGTTGGGGACTGGGTTTTCCTCCGTCTACAACCTTACCGCCAGAGCTCCATCGCCACCAGGAAATCACAGAAATTATTGGTCAGATACTATGGGCCATTTCAAATCTCTACCAAGGTGGGTCAAGTTGCCTACAAACTGGCTCTTCTGGAAGGGTGTCGCTTGCATCCAGTATTCCATGTATCTCGGCTAAAAAGAAACTGGGTACCGGAGCTATCCACAGTCCTAGCATACCACCCCTCCAGACTGACAGATCTCTCCACCCAACTCCTAAGGCTGTTCTCGATAGACGAATGATCAAACGCAACAACCAGGCACAGACTGAGCTACTAATTTAGTGGGAAGGAGTTCCAGTTTCAGACACCACCCGGGAGACCTGGGCGGATCTCAAAACTAAATTCCCTGGCTCTTGAGGACATGGCTAATCCTAAGGGSACGGGAATGTTGAGGATCGAACCAGATTGGGGGCCCACATCAGGATGACTTAACACGTAGTGGTAACGTGGCAATTGATACAGCATGAGACCGTTAGAAACGATCGAGACAACAATGTCTCACCATCGCATCTTTTTGTTATGAATTCTGTTATGATCTTCTTCTGCTGTTTTTACTTTTTCAGACATCGTTGTAACGGCCATCGGCCTATTTAAACACCTGCGGATTACCTTAATAATCATCGATCATTATCTTAATTTTCCCGGTTTCCTTCTATAGGATAGCCAGCCCCCTGTGAGCCGTGCTCTGTCACCATAGCTCGGGGGAACACTGCCCTCTCAGCTCGCCAGCGAGAGGAGGTTCGCAGCAGTTTATGCTCTTCCTTTTTGAAGCCTTTGGAACTCCAAAAGGAGGGAAGGTGTATAATCGTTTTATTGTTCTCGTTTTTATCAGCTGGACGAATTCCTGTCAATGGGAGACGACTCTGCGATTTGGTCGAGAATCAGAATCCGATCTACTAGCTTTGGATGAACCTATTTCAGATTCTAAGCTCTGGAGGCAGTTTTCCAGAACTTCCCGAGGAGAAAACTCGTCCAATCGCTCCTTCTCCATGGCTAAAGATGGCCTAGGAAGACGAAAGCATTGCATGATAAAAGTAATAAAATGAAATCAAGAAAATGTGATTCAAGACATGATAAAAGTAATAAAATGAAATCATGAAAATGCGATTCAAGACATGACAACAGTAATAAAATGAAATGAAGAAAATGTGATTCAAGACATCGGAGATATAAGGAATTCAGTCCTTCACCTTGAGCAGAAATAGAGACGGGAAGCAGAGCCACCGAAATTTTATCTTCACCCAGAAATAGAGATGGTAACGGCACCAGTGCTATTACCGTTTTCACTATGGAGATAAACCCCATTCAAATAATAAGTCACCAAATATGCCATTAAAAAGAGGGAAAGTAGAGGCTAAAGGCTCTAGAGCAGCTTCCATGAATTCTCAGACGAGGGAGAGGAAGGAGGGATAAAGGAAAAGAGGGAGAGAAATGAAGAGAAGCAGCGGCGGCAAAATAGATAGACAAGATGGGGAGAGCGGGAAGAAAGGAGAGAATGGGTATACGTGTGTATCATGCAAGGAGATGGAGGAAAAAATCATGGCAAAGAGGAGGATAAGAAACAGCTAGGATCGATCTCTTGATCTCACCATGGCGAAAGCGAGCCCTTGTCCTCGAGCAGTTCAGGTTGGGGCTAGGATTTCAATATATAGAATGGTCCTATGGCAGCGTTGATGGTGGCGAGTAGTCGAAGAACAGAAGTAGCGGCGAATTGACTTCAGTTCTGAAATCAGGAGAGAGAAAGAACACGAGGTGAGGACTGAAGAGAGAAGTGGAGAAATAGGGTGACACGCGTTATACATGCAAAATGGAGGGAGCGAGACTTGTAGTAGGAACTATGGAGCTTTCGTAGGATAATATGAAAGGAGCGGATTAGCTGGAGACAAAAATATACACACCTAGCTAAACTATCTATCACGGTTGAACACGCCAATGTTTAGCATATTCAACTGTAGGTAGTTCAATAGGGTGTGTATGATTTTGTCTCCAGTTCACCCAACTGATATGTAAATCGGTAGCATTGAATCGACTTCTGAACACTGAAATTTTTACTTTTCGGCGCTTCAGGGTCATTCGGCAATGCCTCCGAACTCATCCTCTGGAATCTGAAAATTTCTTCAAATCATTCAGCAAGTTTGTTACCTCCGAACGTGTTCATCAGAGGTAGTGGATGATATTTTGTTCCCCAAAATACCCATCCATCTTTTCTTTCTTTTCTTCTTCTTCCCTCATCCTGTTCCTCCCTCCACCGGTTGGATTCTACTTTAACAACGATCACCTTGTAATATCCTAATAAGGACCACCGGTTGGCTTCTTTTGTAATAGCGATCACCTTGTAATATCCTAATAAGGA
>NW_010729237.1:87885-101934 GCF_000365185.1 Nelumbo nucifera | reverse complement strand
GAATCGGGTAGGATGGAGAAAGTTAAAAAAACAATTATCAAATAAAAGAAAGAGGATGAGGGAGAATGAGAATGAGAACGAGAATCAAATAAAACAAATGGAGAGATGGGAATTTTGGGTTACTATTCTTACCGTTGCTGCTCGCGAGTAGATGTGCCCCTTCGAAAACAAAAGTAATAGATTTTTTGAGAGAAAAAGTTCTCTCCAAGTTATGTATGCTTTATGAAAATTCCCACTCAAGTGACAATTTGTTCTCCAATCTGTTGTTAAGTGATTTGAAAAGTCAAAAATGCCTTTCCAATGCTATCTAATTCTCTTTATCAACCATTCAAACATTGACAATAAAATGAATAGTCCCAAATTCTAGATTTTTTTTAACAATCACCAACTTTTTTGAATAGAAGAGACTAGGATTTGGGACTATTCAGTTTTTTGTCGACGTTCGGATGGTTGATAATGAGAATTAGATGGCAGTCGAAGGGCATTTTTGACTTTTCAAATGTCACTTAATGGTTGATTAATGGACTGGTTAACGACAACCACTAGATTGTCACATTTTCAAAATTCGGGTACTAGATTGTCGCATTTCAAAGTTCAGGGACCAAATTATCACTCGAGCCAAAGTACAAGGTACTGATCGAGAATTTTCCCATGCAATATTGATAAAAAATGATTGATCCACAACCCTCTTTTCCTTCTTCACGCCATTAAAACTCCTTTTTAAATTTGTTTTTATTTATATTTTTCTCCTCATCTCTTTCTTTATAATTCTAATATTTTCTAAAAAAATTAAGATGATCTTTTTATTAACAATTTATTGCTTTTTAAATTATTATCATCATTTTCATTTATTTGTTAACCATTTAATAACATTTTGTATCTATTTTATAGTGTTTAATTATTTTATTAAAATGGTTGAATATTTTAATTATCCTTAATAGTACATTTAATATTTTTTATTTATTGGTTAAGAAATTTTTGATATTTTACACTTTTTAAATAAAGGAAAATTTTATATCTTACATTAAATTGGGAAAATTTCTTAAACTAGCCCTACTGTTTAGCTAATTTACAAATTGTACCCTTACTATTTAAATATTGTCTTATAGTACCCCTAAGTTTTCTGACAATTGTCTAAAACTTCCAAAACACTAACACTTTTAATGGGCGACGAAAAAGACTATTTTATTTATTATTTTCTTTTAAATTTTCACAATAAAACATAAAAGAGTGGGAGAAAGAGAGTCTCCAAACAAGGAAAATGAAGGATTCATGGAAAATCCCGAAAACAAGAAATATGTCATTGCCAACTTCTTGCACTTCACCATGAAAGAAGACATGAACGTGTTTGCCCAAATAGATGAGTTCCAAGTTCTTGTGGGGGAACTAGCAAAGGAAGGGATGATACTACCAGATGGATTCATTGCCAGTTCTCTCATAGAGAAACTACCACATACATGGAATGATTTCAAGACCAATATGAAACATAAGAGAAAGGACATTACTTTGGACCAAGTAATGGTCCGAATTAAGATAGAAGAAAAGAACAAAACGAAAGATGATGACTAGTTTTCCAAAACCAATCTGGTGGAGGAAAAGACTGCAAAATCCAAAAAGAATCTGAATGTGAAAAATGAACAAAAATTTAAGGAGCAACAAAATAAAGGAAATTGTTATGTATGTGGCAAACCCGAACATTACAAGAATGACTGCCGGTACCGAAAGTCAATTTGACTAAGGATGTTATCGTAGCTATGGTAACTGAGGTAAAATTAGTTGATAAGCTGAAGGAGTGGGTACTGGGCACTGGTGATACCAAGCACATCTGTGGGGACCGTAGTTCCTTCTATAAGTATACAACTCAGACCGAAGGAGAGAAAGTCTTCATGGGAAACTCATAAACTTGAAAGGTCATCAGTAAAGGAAAGGTGCTCCTAAAACTAATTTCAGGAAAAATTCTAATGCTGAATAATGTGCTGCATGTGCCGGAGATCCGACGGAACTTGGTATCGGTAGCACTCCTCAACAAAGTAGGACTGAAACTCACATTTGAAGTAGACAAGACCGTGTTAACTAAGAATAATGTTTTTATTGGAAAATGATACAATGCTCGAGGATTGTTTGTACTGAATACTTCTGATATTGTTATGAATAAAACTACTTCTTCTGCTTATATTGTTGAATCTTTTGATATTTGGCATGCTAGACTAGGACATCGTAGTGCTCCTTATTTAAAATGTTTATGTAAATTAGGAGTTTTGAATGTTCTTATTAATTTTACAAATGAAAAATGCCAAGTATGTGTAGAAGCAAAATTTACTAAGAAACCTCATAAAAGTGTATAAAGAGAAACTGAATTGTTACAATTTATACACAGTGATCTAGGAGACCTTAAATGTCATGAAGTTAGAAGAGGAAAACGATACTATATAACATTTACGGATGACTTCTCTAGATATGCAAAAGTAGTTATACTTAGATCAAAAGATGAGGCTGATCAAGCTTTCATTAACTACAAAACTGAAGTAGAAAACTAGTTAGGAAAGAAAATAAAAAGACTTAGAATAGATAGAGGGACTGAGTATGATGGACAAACCATTGAAAAATTCTTTGAAGAAAATGGAATCATACATGAAACCATAGCTCCCTATCAACCTGTATCTAATGGAGTTATAGAAAGACTGAACAAAACATTAAAAGAAATGATGAATGCAATGCTAATTAGTTCAGGTGCACCTCTGAATTTGTGGGGGAAAGCAACCCTAGCTGCTTGTCACCTTTATAATAGAATGCCACCTAAGAAGAAAGGACAAATACCCTTTGAACTTTGGTATAACAGAAAAACTAGTTTGAACTATCTAAAAGTTTGGGGCTACCTAGCAAAAGTTGGAATACCTGAACCTAAAAGAAAGAAATTAGGACTGAAAACCTGTGATTATGTGTTCATTAGCTATGCACAAAACAGTGCGGCTTATCAGTTCCTTGTAATTAAAACAATTGATAATGTTGTCGAAAACAACATAATAATAGAGTCTCAAGATACAGAGTTCTTTGAGTACATCTTTCCTTGGAAAAAAGAAACAATAAATAGGGACCCTTCCCAAAACCAAACTAAAGACCAAGAACAATTGAGTGTTCAAGGAGTCAGTACTTCATTTAGGCAAGAACTTGACTTAAGGAGAAGTAAAAGACAAAGAAGAGAAACAAATTTGGGTGACAGAATGTTCACATTTCTGGTGGACAAGGACCCAATAACCTATCAGGAAGTCGTAACTTCACCTGATGCAATATTTTGGAAAGAAACCATGAAAAGTGAAATAGACTCTTTAGTCACTAACCACACCTGGGAACTTGTAGATCTTCTACCTGGAACTAAGGCTTTGGATTGTAAATGGATTTTTAGAAAAAAAATAAAACCAGATGATACAATAAAGAAATTCAAGGCCTGATTAGTTGTTGAAGGATTTAGACAAAAGAAAGATGTAGACTTCTTTGACACCTATTCCCTGGTTGCAAGGTTAACAACAATTAGAGTTTTGTTCGCTATAGCATCCATCTACAAATTGGTAGTTCATCAAATGGATGTGAAAACAACTTTCTTAAATGAGAAATTAGAAGAAGAAATATATGGCTTAAAACAAAGTATGTAAATTAATTAAGTCTCTGTATGGCTTAAAACAAGCTCCCAATCAATGGCATGGAAAATTTGATAATGTGTTGATAACTAATGGATATAGCAGAAATGATTCCGATAAATGTGTCTATAGCAAATTTGAAAATGATAAGAGTCATGATCTGTCTATATATTGATGATATACTAATAATGAGAACTAGTCTAGAGGTAGTAAAATAAACAAAACAATTTCTAATGTCCAAATTTGATACCAAGGACTTAGGTGAGGCTGATGTAATCTTGGGGATTAAAATCCATAAACAACAAGGAAACTTTATTCTCTCCCAATCACATTATAAAGAAAGCATTCTTAGGAAATTTGGACACTATGATTGTAAACCGGTTAAAACACCTCTTGACTATAGCATTCACTTAAAGAAACATGTAGGAGAACTTGTTTCACAAGAGGAGTATGCAAGTATAATTGGATTTATATCTTACTTAATGAATTGTACAACACCAGACATAGCTATAGTTATGGGAAATTTAAGTCAACATACTCATAATCCTAGAAATGAACATTGGGAAGCTCTCGTAAGATTATTAAAATATTTAAAAGGAACCATAAATTTTGGTTTACACTACTGAGGCTTTCCTCTTGTTTTAGAGGGCTTTACTGATGCGAGGATTTCAGATTCAAAGGCTTCCACTAGTGGATATGTGTTTACTCTAGGTGAAGGATAGTATCGTGGAAATCGGTAAAGCAATCATGCAATACAAGTTCAACAATGGAGATCGAGTTTACTGCACTAGAATTGGCGGGGTCCGAGGCAGAGTGGATAAGGAACTTGCTGGCAGGTATACCACTTTGGCCGCGGCCGGTTCCGTCCATATCTCTCCATTGTGAAGGCCAAGCAACAATAGCTAGAGCCAAGAACCAGACATACAATGGTAAAAGAAGGCACATCCGCTTAAGGCATAACCTGGTAAGACAATACCTCAGAGAAGGTACAATCGCTCTAGATTTTGTAAGGTCTGAAAAGAACCTTGCAGATTCGTTAAGCAAACCATAGACTTCTAAGGTGGTTTATGAGGCATCAGTAAGAATGGACCTAAAGCCCGTTACAAAGTCATTAGTGATGGACACCCAACCTATGTGAAAGGAGATCCCTGGAATTATGTTGAATGGGTAAAAATGAATCGCTAGATGACTTGGGAAAGCACTATTAATTTGTGTCTCATTTCAGATGCCGAGGTAAGATAGTGCTCACTACAGTTTGAAAAGGTTGAGCATGAGGCTCTTAATCAGTTAGGAATAGTGTGTGTAGTACAAACTAATAATTGACCTAAGTGAGTGTGAAGTGTGGTTACTTCTAAGAGAAATCTAGGGTTGACTCTCTAAAAGCACTCATGATTCCAAGAGGGGAACAAGGCCGAAATATTCCAAAACAAAAGAACCACTAAAAAACTAGTGAGTTGAGTTGGTTGGTCGGTCGGTTAGCTAATTACGACAAAGAGGAAAGGTTGAAGGAGTCTGACTCCACCCATACTCTATAACATAGTCTGTCATACCTAAGTGTTGATTGAAATCCAAAAGACATCACCATGAATACCTTTCTCACTGTGATGCTCAGATTATTCGATCTTCTTGTAATTTTGAATCTTGTAGGGGATTATTGGAGGGAGATTCAAATTTTCAAGAATCTCTCTCCTCCCTCTCTTATCTTTTGTCTTTTCTCTTCCCACCCTTAAGTTCATGGGAAGACTTCTTGTCCCACATTGCTCGGGAAAAGAGGAGAAGTTGAGTATATTTGTAGTTTTTCTCTCTTTATGGGTAGGAACCCATAGGAGGATAGCACTATAAATATTCCATGCATGTGAAGGAGGGTTGGGGGTGCTTTTCACACACGCGCGCCAAGCCGTGTCGAGGCGTAGGCATGGGCGCGTGCGTGTAGTGTAAGAAATTTGCCCTATTTTATTAGTATTATTAATGTTATTTTATATACTTACTTTATATTAATTTTAATAATATTATTTATTAAATTTTTTGTTATTTTAATAATATTAATCTTTCTTATTATTCTTTTAATGTGTATTTTGATCACTTTAGTTTATTTTTTATTTAAGGGAAAATTCCTTAACAATACCCTAAACTTTGGGAGTTGTGTCAAGTCAGTCCCCAAACTTCAAAACGTATCTTTGTAGTACTTTGAACTTTCAAATTGTGTCTAATAGGTCTCTATCATTAGTTGATTGTTAGTCATCACCGTCGCGTGACATCAGGTCTGCACATTAAATAATTTTGTAATGGAAAAATTACACTATGATTTTTTTGACCATTTTACCCATTTCGTCTAAAGTTAGAAGAAGGAAAGGGGAAGAAGGGTTAAGAAACCGAACAACGATCAACTATTGAAGCTCTTGCTCCCCTGTTCATGCTCCCCCATTCAATGATCAACTTTAATCGATAATCAGTTGTCTAGTTTTAGAACCCTTCTTCCCCTTCCCTTTTTTTAACACTCAAACAAAATGGGTAAAATGGTTAGAAAAATATTATAAAGGGTAATTTTGCTAATTTTAAATTATTTAATGCGTATCTGTTGTTGTTAGATAGTTATGCCCTAATCTCCAATCATATTGATGTACTTATTGACATTTATTGTAAATGAATAAAGTGCATAATTGATTCATGTTATTTTAGTGTGTTTTTGTGAAATACCCTTAAATTGGACACTTATGAGACTCGTGTTAGTTTAGAATCTTCACAGCCGTTATATAAATCTACAGAGATTTATCCTTTCAAGGCTGACACTGATGTGCCGCTAAGTGGATTGGGTTGGCTTGTCTCAGCTGACAAGGTGATACCTGAGGTACATGCAATGTGGGTTTTCTTGAAACCCTGAATCAGACCAAATTCCAATATTACCCTGGACCTTTGAAACAGATGGGCAAAACTAGAATGTTACACTTGACCCCTAGACTCGATTATGGTACTGCATTAGGTGTCGGATTGGACTGTCTTTGATATGCCAATCAGTGAGATTCTTAGCGGGGGTCAAAACCTGGGTATGTTGGAACAGTCTAAGAATTCACCTGAGTGGATGATCACAGTGATAGGATCAACCCCTTTGTCAGACAATGTGAATGATCGGGGAATGACTCTCTCTGATGGAAACCTAAACTACCGGCAGTTGATTTCAAATTGTTGAGATTTGTTTTACAAAATATATTTATATAGAGATATACATATATATTGTGGTTTCACAAAATGTTTGCAAAAGGTATTAATTCCTAGGATCCATGTGAGTAGAGAGTGCAACACTGTACCTTGTAGCAATTGTATGGGTCAAGGTTGATAGTTTCGGGGTTGATTTCGTACCAGTTTTCGGTGGTGGGTTGCAGTGGTTACAAGGAGTGGGTTCAGGGGTAAGGTGGCCTGCAAAGAAAAAAGCACTCCAATGTATGCATTCATTCATCAATGTCTGAGAGTACCTCCCTCTCATCATCCATTCATTCCAAGACCACCATTCAACAAATTCATTACAAGATCCAATTAACAATTTAAACTCTAAAGTTCCAAAATCACAAGTTCCATGCTCCAAATCAAACCTCGGATGTCACAAGTTCAAAAAATGCCCCAAGCAAAGCATAGCAAACATTTAGTCATAGAATTTTTTACTTAATTATATTTCAAAATATTATTATTAATTGTAAGTAAACACAATGATTGAACATATTATCAACATAGCATATCTCCTAAATGAACACAAAGCAATTGGTTGATATCCCTCAAATACACTAATACAATCTAGAAAAGCCACCCTAGTTAAATCAACAAGACAACTGAAAAGGAAGGATGGCTGAATACAAAAACGATTCAAGAGTGCACGACTAGAATAGGAAATGATTGTTCAATACAAGCAAACAATTTCTTTTCCAAAATTTTTATGATGGATGAAATTATTGACATAGAAAGGAGAAAATTTGACATATTATGCCAATAAATTCATCTATTGAAACATTTATTTATTATCTGACTTGTTATCACTATTGCTCAGCCTATGCAAATAGAACTAAGCCATGCTTTACTAATCTTTACTTGGGCTATGGAACTAACAGTTGGTCCCTAGATAAGGTTAGCTTAGGTTGAGTAGCACAAATTTTTTATATTAGGTCTCATTCAACCTAGAAAAGTAGAATCAACAACCTGAGGCCTTAAAGGAAGCTAGCTAAAAGAAAGAACAATTAACAAACTATAAGAAATTTATAGCCAATAATATTAATCCTATGAAATATATATTATAATATAAGAAAGCAAAAGTTTAAACTGAACCAAGGACAGCCAAGCATGGCCCTTGAGGTTTGCATAGGTAAATGGACTTGGATTGACACTTGCACATGATTTGCAAGTGTAGAGAAGATGGGCCGAATGGCCCATAGGCTGTTTATCCTTTTTTCTTTTTTATRTTCTTTGYTGTAATGGGCYTTAATCTGGGATTTATTMTTTCTTACACCCCTAATTCCATTTCATTAAGTTAAACTTTAMTAATTTACARAGAGGCCCCTAGTTGGGTAGAAAATTAAAAAACATAACACAAGAAAGAATTTTTGATAGTAGTCGATTACAGATTTCTCAACTAATATTTCTCAGTTCTTCTTCTTCTTCCTTTCGTTTTTCTGGTGCGAGAAATCTGGCCCTTGAGGTTTGCATAGGTAAATGGACTTGGATTGACACTTGCACATGATTTGCAAGTGTAGAGAAGATGGGCCGAATGGCCCATAGGCTGTTTATCCTTTTTTCTTTTTTATRTTCTTTGYTGTAATGGGCYTTAATCTGGGATTTATTATTTCTTACACCCCTAATTCCATTTCATTAAGTTAAACTTTAATAATTTACAAAGAGGCCCCTAGTTGGGTAGAAAATTAAAAAACATAACACAAGAAAGAATTTTTGATAGTAGTCGATTACAGATTTCTCAACTAATATTTCTCAGTTCTTCTTCTTCTTCCTTTCGTTTTTCTGGTGCGAGAAATCTGGGGTAGAAGACTGCGCACAACCCAGATTCTTGCGGCAACCTCTAGGTTTTTTTTTTTTTTTTTTCGTGTAGACTGTTGTCACCATGGGTGTGACAGTTTTGGTGGTCGAGTAGGTGCAGTTGTGGTGGTTTGAACCCTCTAATAAGCAGTTTCAAGAGGGATTCTTTGTGGTTTAAATCTGCATGTTAGCAGTATAGTGGTGGTTGAAGTGGCCGAATGTATGCTAAGGCTAGTACTTGGTGATTACAAGTGTGCTTGTGTGGTAGCTAACGAACTGTAGTGCAGTGGTTGGAACTGTTTTTTTTTGTGTGACGGGCAGAACCAACTTTGTAGACTGAAATGACTACGATGGGATATGCGAATGGTGACTAGAAATCGAGTGTCATGATTTCCTCTGATTTTTTAAATGGGAGATGTCCTTCCATTGTCCTTGGACCTTCATAGGATGGCTGGACTCAAGGAGCATTTAGTGTAAATGTTGGGCCCATTAAGAGCCCATATTGATGGATTCAGGGGTTCACTGTGATTATTAGTGAATTCGGCTAGGCTTTTTCACAGAAGCTGGGCCAAACCCATATGGGCTTATGTGAGGTCATTTGCTTAATGGGCCTAAAGCCCATGATTAATTGGATTAATCAAGATGTCACATGACAGCTTAAACCGTCATGTGGCATGGGTGAATATGGGTATGGATATGGGTGTGGATCAGCAATTAGGATAAGAGGATAACTCTTATCCACTTAAAGAGTCCAGATCCAAATAAAGATTTGGATTAAAGACTCCTCCTAATTAGATTATGAGTGCTGATCTTTAAGGCTTATAAAACGAGGAGGAGGCGAACTGCTCAAATCACTCAACTGCTCTTAGTTCTCTCTCCTTCTGCTCTTGCCGCCCAACCCAAGTTTGTTCTCCACTTATTGACTGATCTTGATCAGTCTTTGCTTCTGATTTTGCAAGAAAAATCAGATTCAACTTGTGCTCACTTCCCTTGCTCGACCCAAGCTGTTGGATTACAGTTCTTGCTAAAGGACTGTGTTGTTGAACCGGCTTCAATTCAAGCTGCGCCATCTTCAGTGGAAGCTGATTTTGGTACCCTCTTTGGGCGTGAACTACCACTTCGGGAACTACACGTGTGGATTCTGTATCAGGTATTCTTCTCCCTTTCTTTTGGTTTTAGATCTAGTTCGGTTTCAGTGCAAGAATGATCCTTGAAAAATACGATTTTTCTAAAACTGGGAATACGATTCCCATAAGGGAAAAGAGAAATTTTTGAAAATTTTCCCTACCATTTAGCATGGTTCGGCCATCCATATGATGGATTTCCCCTTCCTTCACTAGTGAGGGCTTTAGCACAAAGCATAAAGATGTACAAAGATAGGGGGTCCCGTTTCCTGATTCCCCTCTCACCTCATTGGAAGGAGAAACATTAATAAGAATATGAAAGAAAGCAGATTTTATGCATTCCAGAACAATGCACTATGCTGGAATTTATTAGTTACAGGCATAACCGTCAACATGTAAAAAAGGACAAAGAAACTTATCAGCTTACTATACACGTTAACATAGTTTGGAAAGAGTTGGACTACTACCAAAACACTAAATATTTGGTCTCCCTACAAAGGGTGTTTGCTTTCATACTAGGCCTTAACCCATGTATGAGCCCATTTGGGTATAAATTTGAGGCAGCAAGGATCTCCCTTTTGTCCAAGAGGTGCATGCATTGATTTAATTTGTGGAGAGCAGGAGATCTGCTATGAATCCTTCTGAGGGCAACACCATGGCTCCAGTTCAACAAAAAAGGAGAAATCAAAAATCTAGACACACCTGTGAGACATGTTGGAAATTGCAGGGGAAACTAAAGTGGGCACAAGAATTAAGCAAGAAATAATCACAAGAATCAAGCACGAAGCCAAACCAAAAGTTCACCTCAGCCAACTTTGCAACTCATTACCCTCAAAGTGGTTTATCTACACTCCTTCTGCAATATTGTAGAGCTATTTGACAGGCAAATTCTGAATCCACCTCTTCTATATCGTTTGCCTCTTCCTTAGATAACTTAGCCTCTAATTTACACGTACCTACTAATACCCTAGAATCCCCGTGCATTATTGATTCTGGTGCCTCCAACCATTTGACTAGTAAGTTAACATTTTTTTCAATCTAATACCTTTTTTTTTGATAAACGAATGATATTTTATTCAAAGGAAACAGAAAGATGTTACAATACAGACTGCCATTATAATTATTCACTTTCAACCTGTACTAGGAACTAGGGGTGTCAATCGACCGGTTTTGGTTTGGATCCAATCCGATCCAAACCATATCAATTCGGATTTGGATGGTCCATTATAATTATTGGATTGGGCCAATCCAAAATAAATTGGTCCATATTCTTATTGGTTTAAATTAGACCAAAACCAAATTTCCAATAATCCAATCATGAGGCCAAACCCTTGTCCAATTTGATATCAATCAAAACTAAAAACATAAAATCACTTTATAAAAGTACTTTTACAAAAGCACTTTTACGAAAACATTTTTCTAAACACACTTTTATAAAAGTACTTTCATGAAAAGTTTTTATGAAAGCACTTATATAAAAATACTAAGAGCACTTTTACAAAAGTACTTTTACGAAAGCACTTTTGTACAAAATCACTTTTACAAAAAAACTTTTACAGAAATACTTTTATGAAAGCACTTTTGTAGAAGTACTTTTATAAAAGCACTTTTATGGAAGCACTTTTAGAAAATCACTTTTATGAAAGAACTTTTAAGAAGCCACTTTTACAAAAGTACTTTTTTGAAAGTACTTTCATAAAAACACTTCTACAAAAGTACTTTTACAAAGTACTATAACATTATGAAAACACTTTTATGAAAGTACTTCTATAAAAGTACTTTTACAAAAGTGTTTTTATAAAAGTAATTTTACAAAAGTGCTTTTATAAAAGTACTACTAAAGTACTTTTACAAAAGCACTTTTCTGAAGTACTTTCAATAAAGTGCTTTTGTAAAAAAACTTATGAAAATATTTTTATCAAAGTACTTTTACGAAAGTGCTTTTTCAATGCCAAAATATTTTTATCAAAGTACTTTTACAAAAGTGCTTTTTCAATGCCAAAAGTGCTTTTATATAATTTTTGATATTTCATTTGGTTGGAACAGTGCGGCTTTCGTTGGATAATATGTAAATTGGTTAAACATAAAAACTTTATGAGTGCAAATGAAAAAACATGTTGGTAGTGTCTTGTGTGTAGCAGAGCAATTTTATTTGCACTAGTACAGGAGTAAATATGAAAAAAATGCAAATTCTCGTTTAATTTTGTTTTGGGTTTTACTTTATTCTGCTTCATGTCTTAATTTACTTCATTTGTAATGCAATCAAACAAAATAAGCTAAAATTTGAAACAAGAACTGGTCAGAATTTACACTTAAATCATTTGAACTGTCACAGTTCCACACCAGTGCAAATTTATTTGCATTGCAACCAAACACAGCCTATGTTAACCTAATTGATAAGAAGAAAAAATAAAGAGCAAGTTACCAACATTCTTTAAAGACTATTCTTTTTTCTTCCAGCATGGGACTTAGCATCTACTAGCTGCTTCACCACATCCCTCATTGTGGGCCTCTCACTTGGTTGCTGTGCTGTACATTTCAGTGCCACCAACAGCACCTTTGTTACTTCTGCTAGGACAGAGGAATCCAAGACTTCTTCAATGAGGCTTGGATCCACAGTGCTATTGATGGACTAAGTTATACTCCAAATTGAACTTACCCAATGGACTATGCCAGTGTCCTGGGGAAATGAGGTATCCAAAGCCTTCTTTCTGGTTATTAGTTCAAGCAAAACCACACCATAGCTGTAGACATCTGATTCCTTGTTCTTTGCCACTCCATATGCTAATATCCAAAGGGACAGACCTGGTGCTATATATCCAATAGTGCCCGCTACCGTGATGGTCTGAGGCAGAAGAATGACCCAGGAGTTTGGCAATGCCAAAATCAGAGATATGAATCTCCATCTCCATGTCCAATAGTACGTTATTTGGTTTGATATCTCGGTGCACAATAGCAGGATTGCAGTCATCATGAAGATAAGTTAACCTTGTGAAATTCCCAGTGCCATCCTGTAACGCACTTCCCACTTGAGAACTGGAGGAGGTATTATCACATGTAGAACGTCATGGAGGCTTCCATTCTCCATGTATTTGTGCAAGATCAACCCATAGTCTTTCCTCAACCAGAAATCTTCCAATCTCACCAGATTTCGGTGTCTGATCTCTCCAGAAGTCTGGATTTCCCTAATCATGCTCTCACTTGCACCTTTATGGTGTGAAAATGCAAGTTTCTTTACAGCATACAGTTTCTCTGGACCCAATATTACTTTGTAAACAGTCCTATGGGCTCCTCTGCCAATGATAAATCTATCATTCAGATTATCAGTGGCCTCAATCACTGCATTCAGTGAGAGAGTTGAACCTTCACCAACAGAACTTTCAACTTCTGGTTTTGATCTTCTGAACTCAAAAAATACATAACTAAACAAGAGAATCACTAGAACACAAAATAGCAATGACCCAATATCTATCAATGCAATCTTTACTCTAAAGCTTTTCTGATCACTGGATCGATGATTACAAGGAGTAAAGATTGCTGTTCATGGTGCAATTGGATCCATCCCCAAGAAGACAAGGAACACAGATTCCTGGGTTCCCCAAGAATGATGAAGGAGAGTACTTTAGCAATTTAATTAATGTATTTGGTACAGGACCAGTGAAGAGATTATATGAAACATTCACATCCATCAATGATCGGAGTGCATCAAGAACTTCCAAACTTCCTGAAAGATTGTTGTGAGATATATCCAAGCTTACAATCTTATTCAACTTCCCAATCTCTGATGGAATTTCCCCAGTCAGTCCATGATCACTGAGGTTCAAAGAAATGACTAGGTTCTGCAACAATCAAATTGATGAAGGGATTTCACCCCCAAGAAGATTTCCTCCAAGTTGCAGCTCTAGAAAGTTATTAAATGCTGCCAAGAAATCTGGAATACCCCCATTGAACTTATTCTCTTTCAGTTTCAACTTCGATGATTGGGTTAAGCTTCTTAGGCTTGATGGARTTCAACCCCAGGTCCATATCCAATAAATTCTTACAGTTTGAGATCTGTGGAGGCAATGTACCTAAGAGATTGTTATGGGACAAATTTAACCGCCCTAGGTTCACAAGGTTTCCTAGTTCTTGAGGTATAGAACCCTGTAAGTTCATTGATGGACAAATTAATTGTGTCAAGATTGGTACAGTTCCCCATGCTTGAAGGAATTGTTCCTGTTATTTTATTACCACTAACGTCCATGAAAAAGAGATCCGGATTTTGCACAAAATCAGGA
>NW_010729237.1:66305-76731 GCF_000365185.1 Nelumbo nucifera | reverse complement strand
AAACTAATTAAGCACTGGGCCAAAAGCCCATTTCAAACTGGGCTGATATGATCACCCACTTAAGGGGCGGATTTGAGATTAAGGTTAGCAAAAGGATTGGGCCTTCAACCTAATCCACTCTAAGAGACCAAATTCAAATCAAATTTGAATCTGGTAATCTCCTGATAAGATCAGGAGTTATCTAACCTAATCTGCAGATAGGATTAAGATCATCCCCTATCCAGATGCTGATTTGGATTGGGATAACTCCTAATTAGGAGATTTCTTAATCAAGAAGAAAGAGAAGAAACCCTAAGAGAGAGAACTGAAAAGAAATCAAGAAATCAGTGTGTAGGACTGAAATCAAGAAATCATCCCCTATCCAGATGCTGATTTCGATCTTTGAAGAAAAGAAATCAAGAAATCAGTTCTTGATATCAATCTTGCAGAAAGAACTGAAAAGATTCGGTGCTCAGAGTTTCCAGAGGATTCTTGTGAAGGATTCAGTGTGTAGGACGCACTCTGCTGGTTCCGTTCCACACATTGCTGTGTCATCTTCAGTAGGAGCGGATCTTGGTGTCCTCTTTGGGCGTGAACACCAACTTTGGGAGATACTGCTTCTCTGGATCAGGTATAATTCCTCCCTTGTCTTTTGGTTCAGATCTGGTTCGATTATGGTTCAAGTAGGATCCTTAAATATTGTATTCTAAATTTAGGGAATATGATTCCCAATTGGAAAAAGGTAGGAAAATTTTTGAATTTCGCCCACCCATTCCGCAACCTTTATGGCGTCCATTCGATGGATCCTACCATTCTTTCAAATGCTCCTTGGGCTTGACTAATGATGGAGGGTAACACTACTTCAATCCGCAAAGATAACACTTTAGCCAGGATTTTGTAAATGCTAGTCACCAAGCTGATCGGCCTAAAATCTTTAGGATTCTTTGCTTCTTTCTTCTTAGGGATTAGAGCTATGAAAGTAGCATTAAATCCAAACCACATTCCCAAACCCCAAACCACCATAGTTTTTACTCTTGGTCACTACCTCCCAACTTACTCTATGATCACTCTTCTCCTCTCCCGGCTCCCAAAGGAAATCTCTCATCATCTTCTACAACCTGCTAGAAACCTTTATTGGGATTTTGAACACTGACAGGAAATAAATGGGTAAATTTGCTAGAGAAAGTTAATTCTTTTTTCCAGGAGACAAGTCTCTTTTCAAATCTTTCCACCACCGAGTTCTAGAAGCTCTCTCTCTTGGGGTTATCACCTAATGGCAACCCCAGATAATTCAATGGCTAGCCTGAGACTTCACACCCTAGCACTTCTACACTCTTCCTAATCTCTCCCTCCTCCAAAGTTCACCTTCAAGTTTGAAATTTGTTCAAAGAGTCACCAATTTCATGTTCTTGATGAACCTCACATTACCTCCTTCACAGAATGGAATCATGTCATCAGCAAACTGTAAATGGGTGAGAGGAGTTTCTCCCCTTCCAACTCTCAAACCTCTAATGAGGCCCCTAGAGTCTGCTCTGTGAATCAATTTCCCCAAAACATTAGCAATTAGTGTGCACAAGAAAGGAGATAGGGGGTCCCCTTGTCTTATACCCCCAATGGCTGGAAAGAAGTCTACCATTGTCCCATTCATAAGAATAGAATAATGACAATTCCGAACACACCCCATAATCCATTTGCACCATCTAGTCCCAAACCCAAATTTAGTCATTGTTAGACAATATATGCCCTTAGCACCAATTAGATTGATGTACATTATTGACATTTATTGTAAATGAATAAAGTACATAATAGATTCATGTTATTATGGTTTGTTTCTGTGTAAGACCCTTAAACTGGACACTTAAGAGACTCGTGTTAGTTTAGAATCTTCACAGCCGTTGGATGGACCTGGGGAGGTTTATCCTGCCAAAGCTGACACTAATGTGTTGCCAACTCAGTTGGGGTGGCTTGTCTTAGCTGCTAGGGTAAGACCTGAAGTACATGTAGTGTGGGTTTGCATGAAACCCTAAACCGAACCATTTTCCAGTTATGCCCTAGACCTTGGAGACAGATGGGAAAAACTGGAAAGTTAAACCTGACCCCTAGACACGATTATGGTATTGCACTAGGTGTTGGATTGGACTATCTTTGATATGCCAATCAATGAGATCCTTAGCGGGGGTCAAAACCTGGGTATGTTGGGACAGTCTGAGAATTCACCTGAGTGGATGATCATAGTGACAAAATCAGCCCCTTTGTCGGACAAAGTGAATGATCAGGGAATGCATTATCTCTGATATAAACCTAAATTGCCAGCAATTGATTTCAAACTTGTTCTTCTTGGGCTAAAGGGCTTATCTCCCTTGCTAGTAAAGACAAAACCCGAGTCCTAGTCGTAGTAGCCTTCTGTCGTTCCACCATAAACTTCAGGTCTCCCTCAAAACATTGAGAACCAGCTCCCTCCTCTTGAAATAATACTTCTGTTCCGAAGTTGTCCTCCTCAGTGAGGTCCATCGATATGCTTAGGTTGATGCTACCCAGACACATAGAATCGTCCAATTCTAAATCGCTAAAATCTTCAATCTCAGGGGTTGAACTTCCTTTGGATCACTTCGTCTAACACATCTTGGGTTACACTTTTCGGGCGACGGTTTTTTTAATCTTGTCGTCTCAAACCACTGTTTCGAACCTCCAGTATGCGTAGCAGAGATTGAACTTCCTGTAGATGGTTATTACCATCTATCAAAGGCACACCCTTAGCCACGTGCCTCTTTAAAATTTTTTCTTTTAAGTTGGGCCCTTGAAATGGGATTCTTAAATCCACCTAACCCACCTTATATGGGCTTAAAGTTTGCGGCCCATTGAAGACTTCTACCCCCTTGTCTTTTATAAGGGCCTCCTTTAGCTCACCCAAGTTCTTGAATTCTGGGCCCCCCAAATCTAGTTTTGTCGTTTCCCCCACCTGTTTAATCTTCCCATCTTTTAGCATGTTTTCCTAACCCTTTCTGGTAGGAATGACGCCACTTGTAACTGAATGGACATAAGATTTGTCAGAGGCCCAACAACTACCTTGTTGAGCACGTTTCGGACTTTCCTCCTTCTGCAAAGATTTTGAACTTGTCAGGTTATGTTTGCCCTTTGTTGTATAACTTTCTTGTCCTTGTAAGATCCCCAATTCTTTGTTGCCACGTAGGACTTCATCTTCAACCTTTGCACCTTCCTCCTTCCGAGCTTCCCTCCACAATTCAGCTTCCATGGAGGAAGCCAACCAGACCTCCATGAAAGCTCCATCTACCTTCACATTCACTTTCCTGTCAATATCCTCGGGCTTGACTCCATTCAACAATACAACTGCAGACCTAAAGTATCACCAGAATACCCCCTCTAGTTTCGCTCTACACAACATTGCTCTCTCTTCTACAACCTCATCCTTTCAAAGATGGATAGGTAAACCCACGATACGCACTACCACGCCTTTTAAAATCGAGGAATCCTTTTGAGTGTGAACAAGGAGACCACCTGAAGATATTAATCGAGCCGTAATTATCCTATAGACATACAACCTTTGCTCCTACTTCATTTTCAAGTGGATCTAGCAAGGCTTTGTACTTATCAAAGTGTGCTAAGATATATATTTTGTTCTTAATTTCAAATGTTTTGTCAAAGAACCAGTTTGCAACAAGGTAGAGTCACGTTGCCTAGGGGATTCAAGGTTGATTACTGTTCTCAAAATTTCATCTTCTTCATTCTTTTATGTACCTCTTTTCTTTTCTGCTTTCTCTATGAAAAATTCTTTCAGAGCCTTTGCTACACCTCAATCCACCCTTGACTCCTTCCATTAGGAAAATAGACTAGTTGTTTCCTATTCTTGTCAAAAAATTCTGCAAGAGATATGAACGACCCTTTATGATTTCTTCTGCATTCCACCACATATCTTATTCCTACCTTCGTGGTGAGCTCTTTCCAACTTATCTCCTTCCCTCTTGCACTTGCTTTTACTAAAAGTCTGTGAACAATTCTACCACATCCAACACAACCATAAGTACTAAAGCCTTCTTGGCTTCCCCGATTCTCAAGCTAATCTGTCCTCTGATTTTTACTTCCCCCATCAGGAAGCTTCTCGCCTCCACCTTTAGAAATCTCCTCCATAGATTGGCCTCCACAAAGTTCTCCATTCTTCTTTGAGCTTAATAGGTTGTAGCGCCACACCACAGTAATTTCTACTTCTATTTACAGACTCCAAGCCTCATGTATTTGCATTTTCTCACTGTATGTAAGCTTTGTTCTTTCAAGGTGAAACTTCATCACCTTATATTGTAATATCTTTTTTAAAAAAGTTTTACATTATTATCACGAACAAATTATGGCAAGTCGAGATAGCCTAAAGAGCAGTTTATGAGATATTTGGAACAATGACTGATGTAGTTAAGCATGTTGAACAAACTCAAGAAAAGTGAAACACGTTATGCACACGGAACAGATGTGAGAATTCTTCTCTAACAAAGATAAAGTGTTGTTAGTTGATGTGTTTTTCTCCTCCATTTGTTTTACATGCTCCAAAGTTGCCCATTTACCTGTTGTACATTAGCAGTATTGGACATGCCTAGAATGTTCAATATACTTTCTTCCTCATTCTCGTGTGTTTTAGGATTTTTCCATCGAGAAGACAATTGGTAGAGGGAGCATGGCTAATGGTCTATACGTTCTGGATGAATAACTAGACTTCCGGCCATAGGGCCTTTGAGTAAGTTAAGTGAGAGTCAAGTCATTTGTAACACCATCGTTTGGGTAATAAGTCTTCTGATTCCTTGAAGTACTTGTTTCCATAATTATTTAGGTTTATGTCAGTCTCTGATTGTCACATGTATCAACTAAGCAAGTAGTGTAGAACTTCATTTCCATTATGTAATAAAAAAAATTAGATTTTCATTTTCACATTTACTTTTCTAATATTTGGGAGCCGATTAATATTCCAACTAAGAATGTAAATATAGTTCATGTCCTTTATTAAAGACTCCTCTAGATATACTTGGGTTTACCCTATGCACACAAGAGAAGAGGTTCCAAAACTTGCGAAAGATTTTCAACATATGGTCTACACCCAATTTTAGATGGAGTTTCAAATTACCCTATATGAGTGCATAGGGTAAACCCAAGTATATTGGGAGAAGTCATCAATGAAGGAGATAAAGTATTTTTAATCATTCTCAGTTGGAATATTAACCGTTCCCCAAACATCAGAAAACAAAATGTGAAAAAGGAAAATCTAGTCTTTTATTACCTAAAGGAAATGAAGTTCTACAATGTTTACTTAATGGACAAACTTACCACACAGACTTAAACAGAACTGCAAACAACTACTTCAAGGACTCAAAAGACATACTGCCCAAATAATGGTGCCAAAATTATTTGCCTCTGACTTGACTAACTCAAAATCCCCGAGACCACAAAGATAGCTTTATTCTCCAAGTGGTTCTTGTGATTAGTTGCTTCCATTCTGGTTTAATAGTTTTAGCGGTTTAAATGGTTGAAATAAGTGGTGTAAGGCAGTTGATAGAAAGTGGTCTGTAATCCAACCCAAAGTCAAGGGAATGGCTAGGAAGCTGAATTAGAAAATGGAAAAAAAGGAGAAAGATAATGTGGTCAGACCCCGAAGGCGCTTCCTACATACCCTTTAGCGAGGGATTAGGACATTGTAGTTCACTAGAGTTGGAATTTTTGCTTTGACGGAGAAAAGACGGTGGCGGTTGTATAGGACATGGAATGTTATTTAGATGGAAGGAAGGAAGAAAGGGAGAATTAAAGGTTCAGACGTGAATGATCAGCTCCCAAAAGTCCATTGAATAGAAAGCGCAGGTAGAAGAATTTGACTGGTTTATACCGAAAAAGAGGGTATTTGAACCGACCCATGTTGCTTTAAAGAGACTACAGGTGCCATAACAAATGCTATGGCGAAGTAGGGATGGAATAAGTGAAATTGCTGGACTGATTTTGATAGATTCCAGGCGGATAACCCACCATTAGATCATTGGGCCCATACTGTTCAGGAAAGCTAGGCCCATACAGGTCTTGAAGCCCATGCAGCAGCAGCAGGGCCCTTGCAAAGCTTTACAAACCTCCCTGCGACTTGTTTATAACCATAGGACACATCATAACCACCTACATGCATTGCTCGTGGTAATGATGAGTTGATAAGTGAGAAAAACTATATAATGCTTACGGGTAGAACAAAATGGCCAAGAAGCTCCGTCATTCTCTTCTATCTTTCTCTTCTATCTCTCTCTCTCTCTTAATTCCATTTTTGGAGGAAGGAGCTCCCTCGAAGAAGCTCCGTCAATTTAGAGTTCATATGATTTGTATCAAAAGAAAAAAGATAAAGGTTTCAAGAAGGAAACATGAGGTAATTTTTATTCTTCTTGCATTTACTTAATTAATTAATTCATTTTTCTTTCAATCAGTACTACATTGATTCATTCCTTAATTCCTCCGTTAAAATTAATTCATTCCTTGTCATTCTCATATCTATGCATACATTTATTATGGTGAATGTATGAGTGTAACCATATGAATGAATGAATGCATGCTTGATGCATGAATGAAAAGGAAAGAATGCAACAATAACGCAACCATAAATGCGAGAATGAATTCATTAATAATGAACAAATCTATGCTCCAATCAATATGCATGAATGCACAAAGGAATGGATGAATTCATAATTTAGTGAATTAATTAATGTGAACGAAAGAATTTAGGAATGAATCAATGTAGAAATGAATGAATCAATTAGGTAAGGAACAAAAGGAAGAAAAGAAGAATGAATGAATGTAGGATGGAAGCAAGGAAGCAAGAAAAGAAACAATGCAATAAAAAGGAAAAAATAAAGAATGCTAGAGATGGTACTCGGTACTCTGATTCGAATTCTTAGGGATTGACTAGATGGCTGAATCAAAAATGCGGAAAGAAAATGATCAAGAGAAAATGGTCGGACCCCAAAGGACTGCCCACATACCCACTAGCAAGGGATCAGGACGTTGTAGTTCAAAAGGAAGGAAGGAAGAGGGAACATTGATGGTTCAAAGGTGAATGTTGAACCTCCAAAAGTCCCTTGAATGTGATGGGCAAGTTGAAGACTTAGACCGGTCTATACCACAAAGGAGGGACTTTGAACCAAGGCATATTGCTTTAAGTGATCATGTGCCAACATAGCAATTAAATGGGCTGGTAGATTACTCACAGCCCAATACCTATGTTATGCCTATAATTGAAGTTAAAAATGCTTAGGGCCCTTGTCATAATTCTAAAAAAAAAGAGACATGGGAGTTTTTACCATCTGTCAAGTAGAATTTTGTGGGTAGAGACAGCAAAAAAAGTATAGGAACAAGCAAAAGCAATGTACTCAAAACAAAGGCACTATGCTAGAATTTATCAGTTACAAGCCTGTAGAGAAGATGGGTCGAATGGCCCATAGGCTGTTTACCCTTTTTTATCTTTTTATGTTCTTTGCTGTAATGGGCCTTAATCAGGGCCCTTATTTTTTCTTATGTTATGTTTTAAATTTTCTGCCCAACCAGGGTCCTCTCTGTAAATTACTAATGTTTAACTTAATGAAATGAGATTAGGGCTGTAAGAGGAGAATATGTTTCGAAAATCTCTCTCTGAACCCTAGTTTCTGCCACATTCCTCTTCTCTCTTCTTGAAACCTGATTTCTGCTACTTTCTATGGATTCTCTATGTTAGAGTACACAAAATGGGCGTATTTTGGTCATTTGGGTTTATCTATTTGAGAGTGAATGATCTGTTTTGTTTAAGTTTAAGTTATGTGTCCCATCACTTATGAGGGACAATATGGTCTTTCTTGTAACTATGTTATTGGAGATAAATACAAGTGGGTCGACTAGAGAGAGGACTGATTTTCCTGTATTGGCCGAACCCTTCTTCTTCTCCTCTTCTTCTTCTATTAGTTCATGTGCTAGTGAGGTTGGAACTATGTTGTAATTAGCATCTGCTTGGGAGGGAATTACATGGGGGTTCAAAGGACTGTGGTATGTTATTATATTGAAAGAATGTTATGGAAAAGTAGGGATCAAATGGGAGAAATTATTGACTGTTTTGTATCAAAAGAAAAAAATGTGGTTTAAACAAGGAAATATGAGGTCATTTATCATCTTGTTCTTTACGAAATTAATTCATTCATTTATACATTGATTCATTCTCAATTCCTACATTATCATTAATCCATTCATTATCATTCTTGCATTTATGCATGCCTTCATTTATGTGAATGCATGATTGAAGCCATATGAATGAATGAAAGCTTATGCAAGAATGTTGAAACAAATGCATGCATAAAAGCGAGAATTCATGAATAATGAATGAATCAATGCTTCAATGCAGATGCAAAAATGCACAAAAGAATGGATAAAACCAAAATTGGATTAATGAAGTATTGTGAATGAATGAAATCAGGAATTAATCAAAGTAGAAACGAATGAATGAGTGAAGGAAAGAAGGAAAGAAATAGAACAATAAAACAAACGATAAGAATGGAAGAAAGGTCTTGGAGAATGGGGTTGGTTTAGTTTCCAAGTGGTTCTTGTGTTTACAAGTTTCTATTCAGTATTTCAGATTTAATAAATAGGTTTAGGATTTAAGTGGTTGAAATAAGAGGAAGTGATGGAGAAAGATAGAATTCTGGCAAGGGATCAGGTTGTTGTAGTTCACCGGGTTGGAATTTTGGCAGTGATTCAAAAAGATGGTGGGCAGTTCTATAGAAGATGGAAGAAGGAAGAAAAGAGAGTACTGACAGTTCATGGGTGAATGTTGAGCTCCCAAAAGTCCCTTGAATAGGAGGGACAGGTGGAACAATTAGACAAGTACAAATAAAAAATGAGAGGGCTTGGACTAAGGCATGTTAGTCTAAGTGATCACATACCAACACAGTAATTAAATGCGCCAGTAGATCACTCAAATCCCAATACCTCTTCTATGCCAAGATCTGAATGTAAAAGTGGCAAGGGGTCCTTTTATTGATGCTAATAAAGGAGAGACACATGAGTGACTTAATATACATGTGTTTGGGAAAAGTAAAGGTATGATAGATGGAAGAAAACATCCACCATCATCTTCAATGAGCTCTTTAGCACGTAGTTGCAACTCAAGCATAGGTTGTCACTCAAATAGCTATCTCTAGTAGGTACAAGTTAAGAAATCATATTGAGAATCGTCGGATAAAAGAAACCCAAGGAGTGTAAATCCAAGGGGCCCAAAGTTTTTACATGACGGGGACTGCTCAAAAAACAATAGTAGTGAAAATTCAAATGGGATTGATATAGTGATACTAGCCAATGTTGATTTGCAGACAAACTTCAATATGATGAATGAACCTAGTTTCAATATAGAAATCTTATTTGTAGAGGAAGAAAAGACTAAGTCCATACAAGCTTCTAAAGCCGAGGAAGGGCAAAGGGTTAAAACAGATGCTCATTCTGTTATGCAAGCCAAACCCATCATTGTCAAGCGAGCTATTGGCATTGCAACTTTGTTGTAACTAGTGTCTCATTGGATGGAATTACATAGGGGTTCAAAGGACCTGGGTATGTTGTTATGTTGCAAGAATGTTATCGTAAAGTAGGGAGAAATTGTTATTTGATTTGTATCAAACGAAAAAAAATTCACTGCATTTGGCAGTGAATTCGGTCAGGCCTTTTCACCGAGGCGGGGCCGAACCCATGTGGGCTTACGTGAGGTCATTGTTAGGGTCCCACACCATACAAATTGAACCTAAATGGGCCAACAACTATCTTGGGATGTGAGACACTTGCTTAATGGGCCTAAAGCCCATGATTAATAAGATTAATCAAGATGTCACATGACAGCTTAACCAATCATGTGACATGGGCGAATATGGGTTTGGAGCACTCATTCTCATAAGAGGATAAGGCCTATCTACTGATAGAGTCCAAATCCAAATAAAGATTTGGATTACAAACCTCCTAATTTGATTAGTAGTAGTGCTCTTCCAAGGCTTATAAACAGGGATGGGGTGAACTGCTCTAGATCATTCTTTTGCTCTCAGCTCTCCCTCTCTGCTCTTGCCACCCAGAAAACCTAATTCAATCTCCCCTTTTGTGACTGATCTTGATCAGTTTAATCTCTGATTTTTGCAAGAAAATATCAGAGAAAATTTGTGCTCACCTCCCTTGTTCGATTCAAAGAGTTGGAATGCAATTTTGCTGAAAACTGTGTTGCTGAACCGGCTTCATTCCAAGTTGTGCCTGTTAGAATGTTAGAGTTATGTTCGGCTGATAAGAGTTCTTATTAGCCCATTCTTATGTTTAACTTATCTTGTAACTGGGCTTGTGTTAATGGGCCTAATCATGTTTAATGATTTAAGTCATCTGGGTGTCCCATCACTAATCAGGGGCATCCCAGTAATTTCTTGTACCTTGT
>NW_010729236.1:1275984-1289698 GCF_000365185.1 Nelumbo nucifera | reverse complement strand
AGAATATAGTATAAAAAGATTACATGGCATGCTGATATCATTGTCTTGGCAAATTGTTCTCTCCATTTCACGAGACTGCATTTGCTTCTCAACAGAATCTCCTCACACCAACCTCATARCACTTTCAGGGTGTATTGAAAATATCTCCGGTACATGTAATTTGTCGGGGATGCACGGCTGTGATGTAGTGTGAGGAGAAAATTCRGATTGGATTTTTATGCAGTCCGAAATATTGACAACCCTAGTTCAGAACTCGGAAGTCTGCATCACTTGAGACGGTGATAACTGGGCTAAACTAATTAAAGCCACACGCCTACCCCGACATTTATTTTAATGAACGATGATAGAAGAAAATCCAAATTTGTATGTAACCATTTACCCATACCCATTTATCCCATGAATTGGCAAACAAATTGATGAATCTGTTTTGCAGAGTTCATTTGGAGTCTTGAATCATAAACTACTTCTCAAACGTAGTGAGAGAGAGAGAGATCTGAATATTACACATTAATCTGATCAAATACAGCTGATCTTCAGGCATATCTTGAGGTGAAAATATATGACAAATTAAACTTTCACATGGATCATGGAACTGAAATGCACAACTTCTTTCAGTTCCAGCCAACTTCTGTTTCAATGGTCTGTTCTGTAAACGCAAGCTGAGTTGTGGGTCTGGAAAAGAAGAATCTACTTCATCTCTAGATAGCTATAGCGCTTCAAAAGTATTAATTCCTTGGAGGATTCCGCCCCGTGTGCAACTATACTGCAAAATTTCACACAAGAGATACAGAGTTTTGCTCAATGATGTTAGAATCAGTTTCTGTGAATGATATTGATGTACAAATAATTAACCTTTTGAGACTGAGGCCTGAGGCCTTCATAAACATAGAGGACCCGAGAAGATATATATAAAAAGTTATTAGGAAAAAGGCGAATGGCATCACACATGCATAGTTCAACCAATCATCTGTCAGGATTTCTCAGTCAAGCTGAACACCTTTTGGATAGCAAATATAAACTAACTACGAGTTGAATAAGGCATAAACAAATGACGATGACGATGTATCGGTGTCGGTGATAGGTGGTTGCCCAATATATTTATCTCTAGTTGATAATTAACAAAGGATGGTGCTTGGGGGCCCGATCAGATTGGCTCAACCCCTGACCACTGATAAAGGCCAGGACTTTTATTGATGATTCCAACAAGTGTCAAAAGTTTTCGGATACCATGGAATTTGACCTTTTTTGGGGCTACATCTTTGACGGATGTAAGACGTTTAGATTCTTTTGACGATAGACTGTGCAGATGTGAATGGAGACAGGAAACCGAAACTATTACAACAATACAACTGCGGCTTCCTCCTTCACTTTGATTCAGCTTCATATCAGTCTTCCTGCTGAGTCCTGGCTACAAACCTAGATTGTTTGGAACAGATGCCATTAGAAAACAGTGCTGCATTGGTATGCCATTTTTTTTAGAAAACGGCATTTTTTGGGACCACTGTTGCCATTTAGGCGGCGTTTTTTATTTTTCAACAACATATATATCAGCAAAACAGTATAAAAATGAGAAAACAGTACTCACCCAATTTCTAAGGCATGGTCTTTAAAAAAACATTTTTCATAAAAACATTCAACCAAACAGGTATCATTTTTCTCAGCACGGAATCTCCTACATGGTTGATTGAACTGTTGATACTTCAAGGCTGATGAAGCAGCAACTAAATACACACAGACAGAGATAAAAAAATAAAAAATAAAAAAAAATAATATAGAAACAGCAGTAAGCAAGAGAGAGAGAGAGAGAGAGAGAGCCGAGTCGGAGGAGGGTGGGTGGTGACAGATAGAGAGCGAGCACGCAGAGCTTCGAGCATGAGCCTCCATGCAAGAAAAACCATGTGTGCTCACTCTCTTCTGTCACCTCCCTTGAGACCCAGATCGATGGAAAAGACATAAACATCACCTGATCACACCACCAAAATTAACAGACCTTGTCTCGTTATTGTTATCTTCTCCATGGCTCAAAACCGTTAGAGAGAGACACTGGATTTGATGCTGAAGAAGGGAAGGTACATCGGGCTTTATATAACAAAGGGCTGAGTGGTGGCATTACGTATGGAATAAATGTGGGCTTAGCTCCCATTGGTTTTCTTTTGTAAAATAATTTAATGGTAATTAATAGTCAAAAGAATGAATAGAAAGTCCATCTTTTTAAGCTCTCTCTCTCAACCGCAACCAGTCTCATTTATTCAAATTCCTCATACCAATGCGTCTTGTAATTCTAAATCACTAATTCTCCAATCCCCCCACTAACCACTGCCAGTAACCACCACCACCACCACCCCCTTCAAAGTTAAAATCTTCTCTGTTCCAGTTCTCTGGCCTCCCTAAATTAATGGCTTCTTGCAAGTTGCAACAGAACAAGTTTCCAGATAATGGATCAGTTCAGTTGGCTTTAGTCTTTACTCTTTAGAGAGAGAGAGAGAGAGATTCATTCCTGTGTAGGATTAATTGCTATTCCATTTTTGCCATCTTTATCCATTTATTGGCATATATGTTTGTTTATTGAGAAAAAGAAAAAAGAGAAAAGAATGCAAGCCCATCTAGATTCCTAATTTCACTCAAATAATTGTCTCAAAAGCAAAGAAGGAATACTAGTTTGGAGATGCTGGTCCACGATTATTAGAAAACTCAAAAGATGGAAGAAAAAGGGGGAGAAAAACCTTTTATGGGGCATGAACCAATTGGCCAACCAGAGCTTGACAAAGACTTGGTAACTTTTGCCCCCATCGAAGATTTACTAGAGTGCAAAAGCAGATCAAAGTATATATGCTTCGTATATTAAATTATAACTACAAAATTATACCCAGAACCATTACAATTCTTCATTCCAGTCGCAACAAAAGGTTGGTAGGCGCAAGGCCATGCCACCAATACTTTTTCAGTCCCTTTCAGATTTTAATTTGTCAGTACTATTAATTACAAGTAGCAGCAGATGTGATACTTCTTTAATCCTATTAAAATAGAAACAAAAGCCAATCGAATGATCAAAGCATTTCCAAGCATTCTTGATCCACCCTAAGTCTTCATCCTGTTCCTCCCCACGTGCTTCACTGTTTGGTTGATCCTATTCCAATTTCCAAACCATTGGGCTATCAGCCCAGTGAATTGTGACACTAAATCCCATCGGAGTTACTGGGTCTGAAGGTTAGAAGCCCATCTTTGAGCACCCAATCATACAAAAGGAGTGTATGATATGATGATGAGGGTGGACGGTGGACCACCTGATGTTTAGGCTGTGGAATTCATGATTACACATCTTTAACATCCATCCATCTATTCACCTTGCACTAATGATGATAATTGATGGGCTTCATGCAGGGAAGAACATCTTTCCGCTTTTAGAAGTGGGCTTTTGTTTAAAGTAAAAATAAGTTTCCGTTCAGGGAGAGGGGCAATAAGTAAGGACTAAGGAAGGTGCATTCACACATGTTTGATTCCTTCAGCTTTAATATATCCTATTAGCCGTCAAAACACTTTTAACAGGATTTGCATCATCATTCATCAATGGTGATAAGCATCTTGTGCCCTGGACCATCTCACCATCATCCTCTAGCTAAGTATTCATTACTCTTTACTCATTGGTGAATGGTGAATGAATGTTCTCAGTCATTTCCTTTGTTCTAGCTACTACCACATTCCCCTAAAGCTAAGGGGGCATTCTTTTTTTTGGATTTTGAGAGGGGGGAAGTTGGTTAATGGGATTTTGGTTCTCATTGACCAAGAATCACATGTTTTTTTTTCAGATTTATGTGGGGATCAGGGAAAGTTTATTTTCCTGGGTATACCCATCTCCTAGGTGGGTAAATAACTTTCCCACCTAGAGAGAAAGTTACCAACACTTGAATGGGACAAAAATGCCATTTTTAATAATAGATTTTTGTGGCTAAAATGGCCATTGCCTTATTTACATGAAAAAAAAAAAGCATGGGTAAATGCACTTACCCGGGTAAGTGTTTCCCTAGAAAAACTTATCCAGATAATCGCATTTACCTGGGTAAATAACTTACCGAAAAGTGGACGGGGTCTAAAAGCCTAAAATCGGATTTTACATGTGGCCCCTTTCCTTACGAGATCTGCAAATGGCATTCACAGAGTCCACACAGTGGCTCCATAAACACACAATTTTAGTATGAAACTTCACATTACAAGGATATTAAGGGGGAAAAAACTCTGCCTGCTCAGTACAAGGATATTAAGGGGGAAAAAAACTCTGTCGGCTAGTGGTTTTGAGGTCAGACACTCCGTTAACAGTTTATTGAAAAACTCATAAAAAAAAAAAGAACTTCCCCACAATGAGAGTGTTTTGGGGTTCTTTAACTGTAAAAAGGTGGAAATAACCAAGAATATTTGCAGTGTAATGATGCTTCAAGCATCCACCATTCGGATGGGATCTTTTTGCACATGTTCTACACTACTACTCTTTCACTTCATGTTGCGACTTGCGAGGAAATGGCTGCAATTTATACAAAAAGGAACTCTTCTTCTTTTATTATGATAGTAATAATATATCCAAAATTTTCAATAAAATTTATGTGTTTTTAATGTTTTATTTTATATATTTTTGTTGTTTTTTATTATTAATTGGATGCAGATTGCAAAATCCAAATCTAATTACATAAACACATCATCCAAATACATAATAATTGGATCGAGTTGTGTTGGTTAGACTCTTTTCTTTTGTAGTGTTTTAATTTTTTGGTGCATCTTTTTTCTTTTGTTCATTTATCAAAACATGTAAGATTTAAATAGAGGGAATTAAATGAGGTGAAAAGTAATAGTTCAATTTACAATTTAAACCTTATAGTTAAATAAAGACTAAACTCAAAAAATGAGTATTTTATTCAAAAGAAAGTTCCATAATTGTATTCATATTTTTAATAGTAGTATAAATATGAAAATATATATATATATATAAATATACATACATACATATATATATATGTATTCAATTTTTTCTATTTTTTGTCTTTTTGTGTGTAAAAATAATTTTGACACTTACTTTTTGTTTAATATGATTAATTTATGATATTATACATGTGCCTAAATGCTTTCTTGCAAAATTTATGTATTTTTTCTTTTTTGTATTTTATACTTTAATAATTTTTATTATTTATTCATGACATTAAAGGTTAACACATTTAATTTGATTAATAAAAATCATTCTTGTTTATTATAGTTATTTTTTAATTTGATTAATAAAAATATCATAAATGTTTTATTTTTTCTACATTTTTTGTAATTCTCTATATTTATTTTCATTTAAAAAATTTTATTGCCTAACTATGACTTCATAGGTTGATCAATTTGATTTGAATGATTGAATTGCTTAGTCACCACATGAATAAAAACTAGTTTTATTTTTTAGTCAATTTTAAAATATATGGGTTTATTTAATTAAAAATTTTGACATAGATCTAATTAGTAACATTTATTAGTGAAAAATAACTTAAAAAAATATAGGGTTTAATAAGAGAAAATGGGATTTAATACCTTAAATATAAGACTTAATGAAAATGAATTAAATGAGGTAAAAAGTAATAATTGAAGTTATATTTTTAACTCTTACAATTAAAAATGGATTAACTACACAAATATGGGCATTAATTTCAATAGCCATTAAAACTAGTATTAAATCTATAATAAAATGACTTTTATACCATTTATGAAACAAATAAATGGAGGATAACTTTAGTCCAATAAAAGTCACTTATTCACACTTTTATATATAGTATAGTATAGATTACCAATTTACCATATACCAGATGGTTAGGGGCCATTTGATAACTGAACTGAAAAGCTTATTGCTTTGACTTGGTGAATAAGTTTTTAAGGAGGTTCTAGGCTTTTTTAATTTCTGAAGCCGAAAGTTGTATAGATAATTATAGCCTTGAAACTTCAACTTTATTATCCACTAAAAGATAAAAGTAATAAATTCAGTTCACTTATTTCAGCCATTATCAAACGGCCCTTTAGCTCCATATAAGGATATTTAATTGGATGGTTAATTGGTTACGATTGAGAGCGTCTAAAAGGAACAACCAAATCATTAGCTAGTACATAGAGAATGGAGAATGCATCCCGTTTGACACGTCGGATTGGATTAGATTAAGCCGCGCTGGTTTTCTGCACCATAAAGAAGTGTTAATTCCAACTCCTACATAAGGTGAGATTTTTTTCTAATAGGCTTAGTTTGGAAGGAGTGCAAATACGAATTTGTAAAGTGCAAAACCTTGTATTTTATATTATTCTGTATACATTTGTACAGTATATATTTGTATTTGTACTCCTTCCAAACTTAGCCTTAATATGCATATGAAAAAGATCCAATAGGTAATAAAAACTAAACCTACAGCATCTATGATAAGCTAAAGGGGCTAGAAGAGAGAGAGACAGACAGACTTAGGTGGAACCATGGAAGCAGATAAGAAACTATTTAAGGGCCCATAATTTAAAGATGGATGTGACACTGAAAAGATGGAATGGAGAAACAGAATCCATGTAGCCCACCCTATATATACTTCGGACATGCCTTCGATGATGATGATGATGTATATAAAGCCTAAAGAATAAACGTTAAACAGAGCCCAGGTATAAAAGAACAATATGAGATTTTCAAATCAAAGTAGGCCTTCTTTTCCTGGTTGATATTTGATAAATAGGAGCCTCATTTTCTTTTTCTTTAAAGAGAGTAGGAGATTAAAGTAAGATTTCTAAGTTACAGCTTTTAAATTGCTTATTAGAAGTTGGGGGTGGGGGGTCCGTCTTGGTCATTACACTCTATACAGCAAAAAAATGAGTTCATTTCAACATCACCACAATTCGGTGCCTCATCCCCCTCTAGGGCAAGCAATCCTCGAGGAAAGGTGCTCCATGATTGAATCCAGCCAAACAGTTTTAAACTTGGGAAAAGAACCAACCAAAGTTGGGATCGCATTAAGTCCCTTATTTGGATTGACAGCCAACAAAATTCTCTGGGAAAAAAATGATCAATTAAAGCAACATGGACTCTGGATTCTCAATGTAGCCTTTGAATGCTTTCAACCATTCTGCGCCAATTGCACCTAATCAGGAAAAAAACGGGTGGAATGTTTAGGTCTATTAATCTCAATGCATTATAGCCTCTTTCTTGTTCCTACCAAAAAAATACTCAATGCATTAGAAACTTACAGCTGACCACTTACCATCAATCACACGGTGATCACAGCTTAGTGTAACTGACATAAAGGAAGCAAACTTAAACTGTTCAGGCCCATTACCAGGTACCACCCTCCTCTCAGCTGTTCAAGATAAAGGCAGTCAAAAAATAAAATGTAATGAGATCATTAACGGTAGCAACATGCTAAAGTATGAATATGTGGAACTTGTAAGATGATCGTCTGCTTAAAACTTACCTGACCCTACAGCAAGAATTCCAGATTGTGGAGGATTGATGATTGCACAGAACTGCTTGATGCCAAAGGGCCCTCCCAAATTTGAAACAGTAAATGTACCTCCCTGCAAAAACAATGAACTCGATATTGATATTACCCATATCATGATGCAACCAGTCTATTTCTAGCAAGTGGTAAGAAACTAAAAGCACCAAAGCACCTCATAGTCCTCTGGTTTCAAATTGTTCTCCTTGGCCTTTTGCGCCAAATGCTTGACTTCTTCAGCAATTTTAGATAATCCCTTCTTGTCAGCATCCTGCAAGTACAAAATATAGATGGTTTTTCAAAATGTTCGGTGAAATGGAAGTAGTAAGCAGTCCTTTCAACACAAGTAAAATCAGGCCCATAACCCACCCTGATGACAGGGACATACAACCCATTATCGGTCTGCACAGCCACATTGATATTCACATTGTGGTACCTGGATCAGTGTAGACAGCAAACTGTTAGAACTAATGTGATGAAGCACTAATATAAAACGTCTGCTTACAGCTTACTTGGTAATGAATATAGAATGTGTTATTCTTTACTTACTGGCGGATGTAGTCATTGTTCCATGAACTATTGCACTGAGGAACTTTGCGGAGGGCCAAAGCTGCAGCCTGTTATTACAGCAAAGTCGAAACACTTGATGTAGATTATAATGAATATACCATGATTATAAAACCATTATTTACCCGGGCGGTTGAACCATTTGACCCGGAACGGTCACCTCTTTGGTTCCATTTATCACTTGGCCCGGATTTTCTAAAAAAACGTTGAATTGGTTAGTGAACCGCTGATCCAGGCAGTTGAACAACTAAACTGTTCGACCCGGACAATGGTTTGCAGTTTAATTTTTTAACAATTAAAATAACCAAAAAAAATCTCAAGTTAAAGCAGTCCACTTGAGAGGGGCACTGAGAAATGAGATTTCAAATCCCACATATCTCTAAGATCTGAGAGAGAGAGAGAGAGAGAGAGAGATCTGTCAGCTGCCATCGCCAGATCTGAGAAATCTGTTGTTTTCTTTCTTTCTTTCTTTCTCAGCCCACAGCCCCATCTCATCAATAATATATATGTGCATCTTACCCTAATATTCAAATATAAAGGTGATACAGTTTGAACCGTTCGACCACTGACCTAGAAACCGGTGACCAAAATAGTTCCGTTTCCAGGTTGGTTTTTAAAACATTGGAATATACCAGTCTTATTTGTCTGTGTTATATGCAACTCCCTCCCAAGTTGATTCCATTCTCAAGCATGCGGAACCAAGCCATTGTAGATCCATGATCCTTCTGTACCTGAATCAATCAAGTGTTTGATTCCAATGATTCCTTTGACTCCTACCAAAGTTACATTGACTCTTCCAAGTCAACCATAGTTGTCAAGGTGACGCCTAGGCGACAAGGCGCCCTTGGAGGCTCGCCTCGCCCAGTCCCCAAGCAGTTTTATGCACTGGGTTATAAAATACTTTTATATTTTTTATTTTTTACATTATAATTATAAAATAGACATTTATTATTTTCTAATTTTGTTAGGTTTTAATCAACGCAAGCATTGCTAACTGCTGTATTGAACCCATGGTTCAAAGTATTGATACACTTGTGTATTGGCAGAGGTGTATCGTTACTTATAACGATACTCCCCCTATTTTTTTATTTCTTTGGTTTTCAATTTCATTTTTAAATATATATATATATATATTATTTAAAAAAATGGGTCCCCAAAAACACCTGTAAACAGGTATTGGGACCCCAAAGATACAAAACAATATGCCCGATACGGGGCGTATCGTATTGAAATTTTGATCCTTGATTGAACCCTCAAAATTTTCAAAACCTGAACCAATAAGCAAGGGAAGAACTTAAAATTTTGTCTAATCAACACATTTTCTTCTTCCACATCTTCTTCTTCTTCTTCTTCCACCTTTTCTTTTCTTCTTTCCTATAACAAAAGTAAGGGTTCAGCCCCTATATTTTTTGAATTTTCTTTCCTTTGTACTTTTTCTTCTCATAAAATGTTGATTTTCTAGACTTAAACATGAAATTTATACTTCTCTTATGAAAATTATGAATAATTATTAAGGAAAGATGGTTATGGAACCTAGGGAACTACCCTAGGATATATGGTTTTACTTAAAAAAATCCATCGCCTAGGCGACTAGGCGACAAGGCATCCCCCTGTCACCTAGCCTCGCCTTGGTGCCTTGAAAACTATGAAGTCAACCTTCATTAAATCTTACCCATAATCCATGTCAACATTTGGATGAAGACCTTTTTATATCAGCAATAGATAAGATCTTTTTTTTTTTTTGAGAAAATGTAACCACAAAGAAAAATAAAATTAGATGGAGCCCCCTTCCATCCGAGAAATGACAGGGGAACAATACAAAAACAGTGCCTCAAACTGACCAAAACAAAGAAAACAGAATGCATTAAATACAATATAGAAGACTGATACAGTCAGCCAAACTCTATGATCCCCCCCAAAGAAAAATAAGGCTCCCTATTCAATAACTAGGGTTCTGTATTTCTGTTAAGGGCATTAAGGCATTGGAAGACCTTGAAAACCAGATGAACAAGCAATTTATTCCATATGCCTGGTACCCTACTCCTCTAATGGTGTGCCCTATGCACCCAAGTTCATCCTCACAACTCACTAGAATAAATCTATCTAATTATCATTACTTAAAGAGTCGCATACCACATGTACATTTTTCAATCACAAAGCAAAACATAGTTTCAGGCCTTCGAGAATAGAGGCCGGCTCTGCTTGTATAGGTCCAGAAAATTGTAGAGTGATCCCTCCATTTGGTCTTCTACAGGCAGCACCTAGGCCAGAGAAACCTGGGTTACCAAGTGAGCAACCATCAAAGCTTAATTTGATTCTACAAGTTGTTTGAGGCTCCAATGATGCTGCATTAGATGCCAATTTGGTGCATAGATCACCACCTATTGCCTGCCCCCCCCCCCCAATTGCATCCACTGTGGCACCATGGAATTCTTCTTGAAAGCTAATGTGACTGGGTCAATTAGGTAAGCTCCTTACATGATCCTGCACATGAATATATCCCATGGCCAATCTGAATCATCTATCAGATAGGGGACTTTCTGGTTTAGCAGCATATTTACATCTAATATCCAAATCATCTCTATATACCTGCAATCAGGGTTTCACTCTATAATTACAAGTTTTATAAATTTATAATTTCCAATTATGAACATGCAAAAACTTAATCTGAATAAAGAATACAATGTCAAGTGATCATAATTTACAGAAGTTTAAATTGTTACATGACTCCCCAAGTCAGTTCCATTTCTGGCCTTGCCAAGCCACGCAAATATAGACACACACACACATTAAATGTTCTACATCATGTTGCACTGTTTATTAACATATATATGAGATTGCATCATTATCTTATATTTAGCATCTATCTTTATGTTTGACTAGCCAGCACCTAAGCAATGATTACTCGAGGCATCACATGAGGACAAAGCAATTTTTATGCCCTAAAATAAGTCATTTCAAAATTTCAATATCATGTGAGTGTTAACATTCCTTCTGTTAATCCCATTTTCTGTTTCAAAACTTCTTAATAAGATGGAATTACAGGATACCTTTATGACAAGATCATTAACTGATATACGCTTCCCACCTGAAGCTTCTTGTAGAGAATTAAGTTGGCTGCGCAAACTGCGGTACAAAATATGAGTTGTGATGATTAACCATCAGAAGCCGTTCAGGCCAAGTTCTTTTTCTTATCAGAAACATTCAGATCATAATTATTTTATATTTCAAGAAATGAAAGAAAACAACTTACTCCATAAGTTTGTCCACACATGTGTCCACTGTCAAGTAGTAATGAGGAATAGTTTGTTTTGAGAGTAGCAAGCGTGAAGCTGTGACCTGTCAAAAACAGGGCAAAAGAGATAATAAAGTTGCCATTTCACCATGATGGGTCTCTCTATTCCTGTTAAAATATGCAATAAATAAGCTATAGGTGATTACTTTTCTTATCTGAGAGTGTGGAAGGTCAGTGTAGTCCATTGTTTCTGCTACTGCTGTGTCCTTGGTCTTGGAGACTGGAGCTGGAAAATCCTTTCCGCTGGAAGCTACAAAATAGGACAAAAGAAATAAGAAAAATCTTGGTTAATCAGCAGCAGTCAAAACAAATACATCTTAAAAAACTAGTAGGGAAGTTATAAGATCCACGTGATATGTAATCAACAAGAAGAACTATTTTGAACAAGAGAACAATAAAAAGAGAGACCTGAGAGTCCAATAAATGATACACACCAACATATTAACAACATGTCCATTTAAGGTCAAAAGATATAAACTTTCACTGGATGACAATAATGTGAACTACATGAAAAAATCGATCAATAAGAGAAATGTCAGAAAAAAGTATACCCAAATAATCTTCAATATCAGCTTTTACAATGCGTCCATCAGGACCAGTCCCTTTGATGCTTGAAAGAGGTATCTGTATTTAATAGAAGACAATAAAAAGACAGGATTGAGAGAATAGGAAAGATAAACTTCCGACTAACAACGTCATAATTGAGACATGAGAGAAAAGGTAGCATCAATGACTATTAATGGCTACAGAATTTAGCCCACTGGATAAGAGAAAATTCTGCAGAGCAACTAAAATGACTAACATTGTGATCTTCTGCCATTTTTCTTGCAAGAGGACTGGCAAAAATGCGATCTTCTGCTGGAGGAGTTCCACTAGTCTTAGAAATCTTGGGCCCAGATGATTCAAGAGGCTCTTCAACCACCTCTTTTTTTGGTGGAGCGGAATCAGCTGGCTTTTTAACTACCTCAGCATCACCAGATTTTGAAGGTTTGTAATCTTTGAATTTTGCAATATCACCCTCTTCTTCAACAGTTATGGCAATCACCTAACAATAAAAACATGTACAAGTCCTCAGTATAAAATACAACTCTAAAAATTAAAAAGGATCACTACAAAAAAAGTAAAATATGAATATAAATTAGCAGTGACATAAAGATCTTCATATAATTTGCAATAGCTAACTATGATAATAACAATATTTTTTAGGGTTAATTACTTGTATATACCCTGAGATTTCAGGAAACTACTTATATATACCCTATAGTTTCAAAAAATACTCACATATACCTTGTTCACCATTCAAATGTTAAGTCTAACAGATACAAATGTAAAGGACAAAAGTGTCCACTGTTCATTAAATTTTTAAACAATCAACTGAAACTCCTTAAGATTAGCCTGCTTCCATGGTGACGTCTGCAATTTCTCCCATACCTTCTGAAATGAAGGCTTGGGTTTATGGATAATATGGATGTAAAGAAGGCAGCTTGGGTCTACCGAGAGGGAGGCAGATGGGCTAGCAAATTCTCTAGTTAGGTAAGGGGTTGTTAGGGAACAACTGTATTGGGCTCATCTGTAATTTCTGTACTCTTTGGGGTAACCATACCCCTTTATTCCTCTTTGTACACTGTTGTTTATTATAATAAAATGATCCAATCGTTAACTATCAAAAAAACATCCCCTAAAAGAGACTAAAGAGACACTGGAAAATCAAGACCAAATACACAGAATACCAATTGAAGACAACAGAACCGCATTGGAGAATAAATAATTGATTCCAAACATTAGTTAAAATGATGTGAAATTTCATTTGCAGCTAACTGTACTCAACATATCTCAGAACCTTTTACACTCCTTTACCTTGGATATAATGATTTTCTTACTCAGGTACTGTATATTGTATATCAAAACATTGACATTACTTTCCCTTTTAATGATCATAGCAACATCATGGAGCTATGATTATCAGATAAACACAACTGATTGGTTAACTAGGTCCTTCATTCTAGTAAAAGGTAGGCAGAGATCATTGTCAAAAATATTAAAATGAGTACTTGACGAAATACCAAAAATGGAAACTTGAATACCCTGCAGGAATTTTTAAAAGTAAACAGTAAAACAAAAGAAGAGGTTACTATATTATGAAGTCATATAAACAAACTAATCAAGGATATTAGAAGACAAGGACCAAAATCTTTGGAGTTGTTAGATCGAATCCTTTTAAGAGCTGTCCACTGGCTAAAATCTTTGGAGTTGTTTTCAGRTTTTCCTRTGGATGACTTGCTAAGAAACTGGAAAGAGATTGCTTCCATTGCTAGATGCAAGAGGACTCTTTGTCCGTTTTGGTCCCCTCCCCCCTCGGGCTTTATAAAGCTGA
>NW_010729236.1:1250133-1275749 GCF_000365185.1 Nelumbo nucifera | reverse complement strand
AACATTGAGATTCAGTACAGCTGGTTGAAGAGGAGTGCCAACTCATTTGCGGATGGGTTGGCCAAGCAAGGAGTGAATAGGGAGTCTGTTTTTTGGGCTAGTTTTTAATCTTTTTCTTTGCATTCCCTTTGTTTTCTGTTTTTGGGGAGCTAAGTTATTTTATCTCCCCCTTTGTATCCTTATTCCCTCTCTTCTTTTAATTTAATGAAGATGGTGTTATTGATCAAAAATAAATAAATTCCAATAATAATGAGAAGTAGACTAGAATGTCATGTGAATTACACTTTAAATACACCAAAAAACAAGTGTAATATAAAACATTGTAATTTCTAAAGAAAATAAAGTGAAACAGAGGCTGCCAACAAATTTATCCTTTTTAATCAGTGCCAGCAATTTTATCCATGTAATAGTTAAAATGAATACCTCACCAACTTTTATCTCTTTTGAGCCATCACCATGTATTATCTTTGCAATATACCCTTCCTCCATGCATTCCATCTCAACCGTTGCTTTATCCTTTAAAAAAAAAGACAGAGAAAAAAGTCAGATCTTTGTGAGAGCTAAATGCAAAGATCAGATACTTAGCAAGCTATAAACTTAAACTGAAGGTCAGCAGCAAGAACCATACAGTTTCGACTTCACAGAGCACCTCACCAGGAGAAACCTTATCACCTTCTTTCTTCAACCACCGTGCAATGTTACCCTATTTCATTAAAACAGAACCATTTGTTCAAGAAAAATAGTAGGGGGTTGCTCATAGTCTCAATGTCTTCATCATAACAAAGTTGAAGTTATTCATACCTCTGTCATTGTAGGAGAGAGGGAAGGCATTCCAAGTTCTTGATGTGGAGGAAGCTCTAAAACCACATGTTTTACAACAATTAGTAATTTGGAGGACAAATTTCTGTTTATTATAGGTAAACAACTAAGAGCATTAAAGCAGTAGATATAGTTCATACAAGAACAACCATGTCTAACCAAGCAAATCATAAAATAACAAAGAACAAAGTAACAGAAAAATGTATGCATCAGCAGTTCAATTTAACATACCTACAAAGCAAACACATACAAATTATATAAACACTGAAAAAAATAGTAGCTTTGATTCTTAAATGCTAATAAATAAGATACAATATATGCAACATAGCTATAATAACATCTACATCAAATAACTGAACAGTGCATGAATACAAAGTCAGTCCTTTCATCAAAATTAGGTTTAGGGTTATAAAATGGCAACTGGATTAAGGCCTTGGGAAACCAGTCCCAACCAGAGCCCAATGTATTCTCTTTTTATAAAAATAAAACATTCATAAATAAACAATGTTAAAGAACATATTAGGATGGACCTTTCACAAAGAAAATTCGGTTTGAAATCCTTCACACGTTATTAAGCTAAGTGTAAATCCTATATATTATTGTCTTCAGCTGCCACATATAAAAATATTGTGCATACAGAGATGTTGTGGTGACCAGAAGAAGATGGCTTTCACAAATGGATCTTGAGATATTTCAATATGTTTACCAAAGGTTAGTTTATTTAGATATAATAGACAAGAAAGCATCTAGAGGTTTCTACAAGATCTGATGCTTGATATAATAACTGCCAACATATACTACCCGTGTACATTGAGAGACTGTACATTGGGCTGTACAAAAAGAGTTAAGAGCAGAAAGCTCCAATATCAAAAAAAAAGACTGCAATTGAACTCCCTGAAATACCTTATGTATATTTTGTCGTGAATACAATAAACCTTTGACATTCTTTGTCACAACTGTTATGTCACTAAATTTGTTTTCAAAAATTCTTTGGTTTCTTTCCTTCCATGCTGCCCAAATGACAGCAGCAGGAAATGTGCTCCATAGAACTTTTCCTCTGTGGCTTAAGCCCTGCATCCTCCAACCCTGAAAAGGCTCCAGCAAGGACTCAGGCAGGCATCCTTGAAAACCACCAGAACTGATGCTTGGCTTCTTCTCCAAGACATTACTTCCAAAGTTCCAATGCAAATTGGATGGATAAGAACCACCAGTTGTATCCCACTGTATGGCATATCCTTGCTAGCAACCAAGTTTATTAATTTCCTGCTACAGATGGGGTGACAGAGTTGAAGATGGATGTGAAAGTGGTTGAGATTCAGATTCTAATGAAAAATACATTTCAACATTGGTCCTTGAGATTTTTTTTCTCCCAAATGCAACTGACCAACAAAGTAAGCTTCCAGAGAAAAACAGAAGTTACATGAATAGAACTAAAATTGTGCAAGTACATATAAGAAAAATCATGCTAGGAAATCCAGACCACACCTGAAGCTGTTGAAAAAGATCTTCGCCGGCATGCTTGTGAACTGAAAAGGAATAAAATAGTCAAACATTTGCACACCTAAACATCAAGAGAATATATAAATAAAAATGCAACAACTAGCCACAACAAACCCCGAAAAGCCTTTGTTGAAAACTGTGCCAACCACTGGAATGTCCATTTTCATTGTTCTTGAAAGTTTTCCTTTGTGTTCACCTACAAAAGGTGACTAAACAAGAGAGAGATTTAAGTTCGCAAAAATCAAAAATTCACAATGAACGATGAAGCAGATATATGTAAAACAAACTAAAACTATAAGAACAAACGGAATGTAAAAGGTGCCCACAATCACCTTGGAGAAGTCAGGACAGTCTGCTATACAACTGTAGTTGAACCTGCTGATTGTACTTGGAGTGCCACCAATGGAAGAATAGAAACTTCCATCTTTCTTTACAGGCAAATAACCCTGTTGATAATTCCTTAGAAGATCTGCAATAATAGAATAAACTAGTCAATACAGTAGAATCAAGAATCATAAACAACGTAAATCCACACATTGACTACTGCAAAACATCCGTCAATTAGGAAAAGTGAAGCTATAAAAACATAGGCAATGATCACTTTTCTAATTGACAGAATACCAGAAGAAGCAACTTATATCTGCTAGCACCATTATACACACAAACACCAGACAGAGCCATGTTTATTTATAGATAGATGGAAGAATGGATACAAACTTAGCCCTTTTGTGGGTAGGTATAGATAAGAACTTTTTCTTTTTTTTTTTTTTGAAGAAGGTAAAGTACTGAATTATATTAAGGGTCATTTACTAAAACACCCCTTGTAGTTTCACAGACTAACTAAATCCTAACCTATAGTTTACGTTTTACTAAAACACCCCCTATAGTTTGCAACCAATTTACTTAATCAACCTTCTATTAAGAATCCTTTGTATTTCTGTCTAAAAATGGTAACATGACCATATAAACAGAGTGGAAAATGTTTAAGGGAACGAGACCATGCTTCCTTATTCCGAAAGCACCCCTAAAACTTCATATCAAGCTTCTAGAAAGAAACAAGGTCTGGTTATCAGATCTAACAAAAAAGTTTGGCATCCAGGATTTTTCATCAGCAATGGTGAAGGGATTTTTCATCAAAGAGAGTTGTTGCCTGCGTTTTACTAGGGACATCTTAACAGTAGAGAAATGGCAGAAAATAAGAGAGAGAGAAGGGAAGAAAGGTAGAAGGGAGAAGGTAGAAGAGAAGAAGAGAAATTGGCGACCAAAAAGAATAGCTGGCGGCACCAAAATATATTAATATTTATAGGGTGACCAAAAAGGAAAGGGAAAAGACCATTGTGCCCCTGCTGTAACTAAAGTACAATAACAGCCATAAAATAAATAATTTAAACAGACCAAACTGACCCTAACTAGACAAAATAATAAAATAGAAATAAGGTAAACTATTTCAACACTCCCCCTCAAGTTGGGGCATAGATGTCAATCATGCCCAACTTGTCAAACAAATCATTATGCCACACATGATGAAGGCCCTTGGTCAAGATGTCCGCAAGTTGTTCTTCTGAGCTAACATATGGAGTGCACATTTCTCCACTCACAAGCTTTTCTCTAATAAAATGCTTGACCACTTCAATGTGTTTCATCCTATCATCGAGGACTGGATTAGTAGCAATGTTGATAGCAACTTTATTGTCACAATAGAGTGACATGGGGTTGTTAACTGCAAAACCCAGTTCACCTAACAGGTTTCTTATCCACATGATTTCAGCAACTCCATGAGACATAGCTTTGTATTCTGCTTCAGCATTGGATCTAGCCACCATACTTTGCTTCTTACTTCTCCAAGTGACCAAGTTTCCTCCCACAAAGGTACAATACCCACTGGTAGATTTTCGGTCATCGACTGCCCCTACCCAAACAGCATCTGTATACACTTCCACTTTCAAATGTCCATGTTTCTAGAGCAGCAAACCAGCTCTTGGAAACTTATTGAGGTATTTAAGGATCCTCTCTGCAGCTTCAAAGTGAGCTGTCCTAGGACTGTGCATGAACTGACTAAGGACACCATTCATAAAAAAAATAAATAAATAAATAAAAACTAAGGACACCCACTACATAAGCAATAACAGGCCTGGTCATAGACAAATATAAGAGTCTACCTACAAGTCTCTGGAACTTCTTCACATCTTTCAAGAACTCCCCTTGACTGTTTCCCAGCTGATGGTTAGGTTCAATTGGTGAATCAATTGGCTTCACCTCTAACTTGCTTGTATCCTCTAATAGATCGTTGAGAAATAAAGATGCCCTTTTGAGAGCAGGCAACTTCAATCCCAAGGAAATAATGCAAGGGTCCTAGATCTTTCACCTCAAATTGAGTGGCTAAGAATTTCTTTAGTTGCTGTATTTCAGTCTTCTAGTCTCCTGTGATCACTATGTCATCAACATACACAATTAAATCTACAATTTTCCCTTCACCTTTCTTCACAAACAGAGTGTGATCTGACTGGCATTGTTTGAACCCTATCTGGTGAACAGCTAAGTGTAACTTACTAAACCAGGCCTGAGGTGATTGTTTCAACCCATATAATGATTTTTTTAACCTGCACACCTTCTGCTCACTGACTTCGGTGCAAAAACCTAGAGATTGAGTCATGTACACTTCCTCCTCTAAGTCACCATTCAAGAATGCATTTTTAATGTCCAACTGGTGAAGTTCTCAATCAAGATTCGCTGCCAATGAAAGAAGATCCTGATAGAATTCGGGCCCGTTTAGCGCGTCTTTCCGCAAGGTCTTTCGGCTGTTTACAAGCCAATAAGACCAAAAATCGGTCTATTTCCGTTTGGCACACGGAAAATCTAGCCGCCAAAAGACGGGACGCCGAAAAGACGCAAGAAGCCCATTTTGGGCTGATTTCAAGAAGCTCCAAATGAAGCTTCTCATGTCTTTCGCGTTTTAATCTCGCGCGGAAAGACCCGAAACGACACACGGAAAGACGCGCATCTGCCAAACGGTCTTCGGGCTGCCCAGATCTTATGTCAAAAGCTCAATGCGTCTTTTGACTGTTAGAGCTACAAGAAGATCTTCTCAAAAAGACTTGCCAAACGGGCCTGAAGATCTTGGCTACTAGAGCAAATGTCTCTACATAGTCTACTCCATATACCTGTGTAAACCCTTTTGCCACCAATCTAGCCTTGTACCTCTGAACTATTCCATCAGCCTTATGCTTCCCTATGAACAACCACTTGCATCCCACTGGTTCCTTCCCTTTAGGAAGATCTACCAACTCCCATGTATCATTTTTGTGCAATGCATCAATTTCTTCCTTCATTGCATATGTCCATTTAGGTTTGGATAAATCTTCTGCCACATTCTTAGGAATAGAGACATTGTCAACGGAGGAAACGAATGCACGATATGAAGGTGAAATATGATCATAGGACACAAAGAGAGAGATAGGATGATTAGTAGTACAAGATCTAACACCCTTTCTCTTAGCAATAGGAACATCAAGATCATTAATAACAGGGGGATCAATATTAAGGAGGTTCAGGCATATCAATGGGAACAAGTGTACCTGGCTGATGAGGAGGATCTACCTTTGGAGAATCCGATGATGTTGGTTGCACAGTTTCAAGTTCTACGGCTCTTGAACTCTATTGGCTCTTGTGGTGGCAAAGAAAGACACGAAATGGAGGAGGATCAAGAAGAKGAGGTAATTGAGTTTGACCCTGGGTGTGTTTCTCCTCAACCCTACTCTCCCCCTAAGGAGAAACAAAGAAGAAATGTTAACTCTCAAAGAATGATACATTCATGGAGACATAGTACTTGCGTGAGGTGGGATCATAGCAACGATAACCCTTTTGAGATAAAGGGTAACCAAGGAAAACACAAGAAATAGCACGAGGATCAAGTTTACGAGTAGGGGACAAGTCATGAACAAAGCAACGACACCCAAAAACATGCATTGGAATGGGGGACAACAGAGTTGTAGGAAACAAAAGTTATGTGGGGCCTTATACTCTAGTAACCGAGATAGCATACGGTTGATGATATATGTAGCACACAGAACAACATCCACCCAAAAGTGTTTTGGAACATTCATATGGAGTAATAAACCACGAGCTAATTCAAGAAGATGACGATTTTTCCTTTCAACAACACTGTTTTGCTGGGGTGTCCTAGCATAAGAGCTTCAATGAAGAGATCCACACGAAGCAAAAATCTCCATAAGATCACTATGGAAGCACTCTTTTGCATTGCCCGACTGGAAAATATGAATTTTAGTTTGGAATTGAGAGAAAATCATGTGTTGAAAGTCTTTCACAATCTTTGGCACTTCATCTCTAGATCGCATAGGATAAACCCAAGTATATCTAGAGTAGTCATCAATCAAAGTAATGAAATACTTATATCCAGCCTCAGTAGGTAGAGTAACAGGGCCCCAAACATCAGAATAAATTCAGATCTTTTATTTCTTAAAGGAAAAGAACTTCTACAATGATTGCTCAATTGACATGTCTGACACTACAACTCACTAACTGACAAAGACTTAAATAATTTTGGAAACGTGAGTTTTAATGACTCAAAAGAAAGATGACCAAGACAAGTACTATGCCATAAGTAGGCTTGACTCTCACTAGATGAACTTAAGGACCATGTAGCCACAAGACCAGTTTTATTCTCCAACACATAGAGACCATCCACCATGCTTCCTCTACCAATCGTCTTCCCCGAGATCAAATCCTGAAACACACATGAAGAAGGAAAGTAACTGAGCAATGCAAGGAGTGAGTAATACTGCTAATGGAAAGTAAATTTATAGGAAATTTAGGGACATGCAACACATTAGAGATGGTAAGGCCAAATGGAAGAGATATGGTTCCTTGGACAACTATGGTGGAGAATGAACCATAAGCCAGTCTCACCTTATCTCTCCTAGAGAGGAGGTTATATGCCTGAAATAAATTTGACTTACCAGTCATGTGGTTTGAGGCTCCAGAGTCGATTATCCAAGGGGAATCAGATGTATGAGATGACACATGGAAAGTAGTGGTAGTGTTACCTGATGTAGACGCAAAGGAGGTAGAAGGAGTAGGACCAAAATCCATCTAGCGAAGAGTCCCACCATATAACTCCAATGGTCACGAAAGGAGTTGATAATCTCTTCCTTGGGGTCAAAACTAGGGTGCCGCTCCTGAGTTACATGGGACTAGTCTCTTGAGATGCCACATTAGTTGAATTATATTTTTTCTGATTCTACTGGATTGGTTTCTTACTCTGATCAGTTGTTGATTTCTTACCCAATTCCTATGCCCATTTAGGTTTCCCATGGAGGTCCCAACATGTATCTCTAGTGTGCCTAGTCTTTTAACAGTGAGTGCACCAAAGTTTACTCTTGTCATCCACTCTCTTCTGAGAATCATCCTTCTTAAAGGAGCCTCCAACCTTTAAATCTATACCTCTTCGGATAGCTAGGGCAACCGGCTCCCCCTCTACACAATTCATCACACTTCTACTCTCTTCTGACTGAACTAGGGCATAAACCTCCTGAACTGATGGTAAGTCTTTACTTCCCAAGATTTGTACCTAATAGACTCATATATAGAGTTCAACTTCAACCCCAAAAGAAAAGCAAATACCCGTTGCTGAGAAACAAGTGACTTGTATGCCCTTGCATCTTCATCACACTTCCAATTCACATTTTGATAGTGATCCAGTTCTTTCCAGATTGATGTCAAATCTGAGTAGTACACTGAGAGACTTCTCCCCCCTACTTGCAAGTAGAGGATTCAGCTTGCAGTTGGTATATCTTGGCATAGTGCCTTCTCTCTAAATAAGTAGATTTTGCTTGTTCCCATATTTCACAAGTTGTTTCAGCCCACATGAATGTCTTCCTTACTTGTGGCAGCATGGAAACCAAGAGCCATGACATCACCATACTATTTTCTTTGTTCCACTTATCATATTCAGCACTTCCAGTCTTCGGTTCCTTCACTTTACCAATAATTATCCTATTTCCCACCTAGCAGTAATGTAGAGTTTTATTCCCCTAGACCATTCAAGGTAGTTTAGTCCATCAAAGGGAATTATAGCCATGGGAAAACTCATATTCATCCCCCACTCACTCCATTTTGACTTCCTGAAACCCCACAAATTACAGAATTCTCAGAGGACATGGTTAAAAAAAAATCAGTCTCAACACACAGCTTAGGATCCCTCCTTACACCAACAAACAAAACCTAGCTCCACACCAAATAAGCAGTCCACATACATACTTCGGTTTGGACACAAACTGAGCACAAAACAGCACCAATTTCCAAACAAAAAGGCAAGATCGGATTGATTTCAGACCTGTACGGGTTAACAGTTCCAACCTACCAATCTTCCAGAATGTCAAAGTGCATTAACCATCAGGAGAGATCCTTAAAAAAGTTGTAATCACAGCAAAACCTGGAAATAGCAGGTCATCCGTGACCTACAGTCACCCTTTCATAGGTACAGGATCACACGATCCAAGAAAAAAAAGAGGTATAAACCTCACAAATTTCTGACAACATTCAGCAGCCCAGATTCATTTGAATTTTCTCTTGGTACACGACCAAGAAAGATATGAGGAAAAAAAGGAAGGTTTGTACCAGTCGTAGGTCAGTTTTTTGTTCTCGGTCTGGAGAAGACAGCAAGTTGAAGTGAAAGCCTTGTTCGATCTGCTCTCACATTCAGTAAACCTGCTCTGGTACCATCTTAAAAGTAGAGAAACGGCAGAAAATAAGAGAATGGAAGAGAGGAAGAAGGGAGAAGGTAGAACAGAAGAAGAGAGATTGACAACCAAAAAGAATAGCTGGCGGCACCAGACTATATTAATATTTATAAGGCGACCAAAAAGAAAAGGGAAAAAGACCCTTGTGCCCCTACTGTAACTAAAATACAATAACAGCCAAAAAAATAAATAATTTAAACAGACCAAACAGACCTTAACTAGACAAAATAATAAAATAGAAATAAAGTAAACTATTTCAGCAGGACAAAAATGACATTTCCATTTTTGTTTTCTGTAGATTAAATTTGTTTGAAGGGATGTTAATGCCAAATCTGTCATTTTCTACTTCCATCTAATGGAAGGTTGATTAAGTAAATTAGTTGCAAACTCTAGGGGGTGTTTTAGTAAAACACAAACTATAGGGTAGGTTTTAGTAAATCCATGAAACTACAAGGGATGTTTAGTAAATGACACATATTAATCTGCCAAAAAAAAGTACATCAGGGCACATACAATGAGAGACTGTACATTAGGAATATACAAAAATAAACATAAGAAGAATCATCTATCAAAAGATCAACTTCCAAAAAAGAACTAAGTTGGATCCCTGAAAATTCCTCTGTACACCTAACCGAGAACATAACAATCCCTTTAARATTTCTCTTTGTTTCCTCCATCAGTGTATTTGTTATCAAAAATATGATGAGTTCTTTCCCTCCAGATTGATCAAATGATAGCTGCTGGTAAAATATTCCATAATATTTTACCCCTGCTGTTCAGACCCTTAATCCTTCATCCTTGCAGCAGCTGTACTATTGTTTCAGGAAAACAGAAATGAAGGGGTGGTAGATAGATATGAACTTAGACCTAACACAATGTATGATTAATTTTTTTCACATAGGTCATGTATATATCTAGATATCCAATGTGGCAATGCATTCAACTATAAGCACACGTATTTATATCCTCTATTTCTGCACATACAATTTAGTCTTGTCTGCCCCATATAGACATACTTGGGTTCACAACTCTCCATTACAGATGTGCATACACCCATTTGGCAATGCATGCAATAGGAGATATCCTGACTCACATCTTTGACCTGTAAATTATGCAAACATGCATATACAACCATATATAGCATGATCATGCATGTGAAAAGAATAGTTAAATGTGGGCATATGAAATGTGCACAATGTCAAGCACTCAGAAAATGGATGTTAAAAAAAAAAAAAAAGATGCCACCATGCAAATTAGCATTTAGATCTTTCAATCAAAGACAAAAATGATAAACCAGAATCGTAGTCTATATACAATGAAACCATTTTGGGTTTTCTTCCATGTCCTGATCTTAAAAAGTTCAAACCTAAAGATAGCACAATTCTACATCCAGTGTATCTGTTTTCAAACTAACATTTTTAATATTTTTAGAAAATACACATGGAGCAAGCTTACTAGCTAACTAAAAATTATGCTCATCATACATGAAATATAGTAAATAGTGGTTATTGATTATCATGGAACTCGCTCCTGTTGCCTAGAGATTGGAAAATAACTACTAGATCTCATTTCAGCTGAACTAACTATTTACCATCTCTGCTATTGGTGGAAGGGCAAGCAGCTTTTGAGAACCAACGAACCAGAATGACAGGGTCAGTTTGTAGTAGGTCTGGAGCATTCCTCAACTGTAAAACTCAAACACCATGAAAATCAAATTATATAGTGTAACCATGAACTGTGTTATTCTCATTCACAGAAGACTGGTGCAAAAGTACCAACAATATTTGGAATAAAAAATTAGTTATGAAGCACATAGTGTAACTGTGTAACCATGAACTGTATTATTCTCATTCATGGAAGACTGTGCAAGAATACCAACAATATTTGTAATAACAAAAATAAGTAGTTATGAAGCACATTAGCAAATTTTCTGAAGGCAAAAAAAGGGATCAAAGGCCAGATATTAATGGCTTGAAGAAGAGGTTTTTTTGAACAGTTAAAGTATCATTATATTAAATCAAGAAAGAAAAAAGTATAGGGTATACATGATCCTGTACAAAGAGATTCAGTACAGTGTAAACAGCATCAAGGACCCCCATAAAAAAAAAGTCTATTTTCAAAAAAAGATGCCATACAATCCTCCCCACTAAAACTCTTGAGGGATAACCTGCTTTTAATCATTTCTACCACAAAATTTCTCACAGCTTCCTCTGGGTTTTCCTTCTGCTATTTTTTAGGATGACTCTGTTGCTTCTTTCTGTCCATATTGCCCAATATTCCCTCTCTTGGACATTCCTTTAACCTGCCACTCTGCTAGCAGATCCTTAACAGTTGCTGGGCAGCACCATAGAACATGGATGATTTTGCAAAAGTGAATCCATATTCTATAAGAGAAGTTGCACAAAAAATAGATGATTAGAGGATTTGATCTCCCTATCACATAGAGGGCACCTTATATCCAGCATGTTAACTCCTTTTCTAGTAAGCATCTCCTTTATTAGACATCTCTCTCTTGCCACCAACCACCAAATGCAAAATAATAATGATGATGATGTCCCCAAATGGCCTTGAATGGAAAGACTGATTCTTTTTTTTATAGGAAACGGTAACTTTCATTAGAGAATTAAAAAGATTACAGGATTACCACCCACAAAATGGATGGAAAAAGAAAATCAAAAACTTACAAACAAGCCCAAAACAAAGCCTCCCTTGTAACTCCTTGCTTAGCTAAAGTGTCAGCCATTCCATTTGCTGACCCTCTTACCCATTTAAAATGCACCCCAATCTCCCTTGCTAAGCTAATAATATCTCTTAGACCACACTCCCAGTTTTCCAACTTGCATCCACCCTATTACCAGCTTGGAGTCTCCTTCCACTTCTAATTGCTGCATTCCCCATTGTTTCGCCAGTTTCAAACCTTGAAGTAAGGCCATTACTTCTGCCCTTAATGAATCTCCCGCCCCAATTGGGCCCGAGTAAAGGGCCAAGACTTTTCCTTCCTCATTTTTGTGCACACCCCTAACTCCCGACTGACCTGGATTACCCAAGGAGCTTCCATCAAAGTTTAGCTTCACCCTGAACTGAGGCATGGTACCCAAAATTCTTGTACCACAGGGGAGGAAGGCAAGGATATAGCTATAGCACTCCAATTTCTAATTAACTCAGCTGAGGAAAAGTCCTTGAAGAGATGATGTACTTTCAGCCAGTGCATAACATTGATGGTGACAACCTCCATAAGTGCTTCCTTGGATTTTTCTTGCCTTAGGAAGATCCTATTGTTTCTCTCTTCCCAAATTGACCATAGGATGGCTGCTCTTGTTATTCTCCACATTACCCTGCACCTTTTCCTTGGTTGTTGGAAGAAGCTAGAGTCAAAAAGGTTCAGCACACCCAAGGGGGGGTTCCATCTGTAACCAAACAAAGAAGAGAACCAATCCCACAAATAATAAGCAAAATGACAAGAAACAAAAGATGAGTCATTGCCTCACCATTTCTTAAGCAAATATAACAGACATGTAGGGAAAGGCTCCAGTCTGACCTTTTTTCTTTGAAGTACATCCATAGTATTGATCTTTTGAAGAGCCACTTCCTAGCAAAAAGCCCTAACCTTTGGCGGCACAGGAGAATACCATATTTCTTTAGCAGGAAAAGAGACAAACACAAAAGAAGACTGAACTAAGGTGTTGAAAAAAGATGAACAAGAGAAAGTACATAAAGAGGTCTCTTTCCAAATTCTATTATCTGGACAGGAAAGATCTAGGAAAACTGAATTCAACGCAGTGAATAACTCATCTGCAGAAGCCAATTCTAAATCCCTCAACCCTCTTCTCAAACTCAAATCCCGAGTCCCCTCAAACACATGAAATGAGGAGATGGTTTTGAATTTATTTAGGGAAAGAGAATACATTAATGGGAATCTATCCTTAAGGGTGGTGTTCCCAAGCCAAAGGTCCTCCCAAAACAGAATTTTATTACCTGAGCACACATCAAATCTGATGAAAGGCTGAAAGGAAGGCAAGACTCCAGCAATTGCTTTCCAAGGGGAGAAATGAGAAGCCCAAGGGTCGACGCCAGCAACCCATCCATTAGCTGCCATCCCATGAATACTTTCCACCACCAAGTGCCACAAACTGTCCTGCTCCAAAGGAAATCTCCACAACCACTTTCCTAACAAAACTACATTTCTTAATCTGATATTGCCAATGCCTAGACCCCCCGCTTCCTTTTTCCTAGAAACTACTACATTTCTTAACGGAAAGGCTGATTCTGCTCACCATACAAACCATGGAAAAAAGACTTGACTGTGTACTGACCTGACTTTGTCCATTCTACTTTTTTATATCTGGGGACTGTACATTGATTTGCTGATTGTGCAGTAATGCTAACAGATCAGAAACTTGCTGCAACTCCCAGTCGTTGAAGTTTCTTCTAAAAGAGGATATAGGTATCCCTTCCATAGAAAATGTCTCTGCTACTAATGTTTCCTTGTTGCTAGCTATCCTGTACAAGTCTGAAAATCTGTCTTTTAAGACCCTATCTTCCCACCAGGGGTCTTTCCAGAATTTTATTTTCCTCCCATCCCCTAACTGATATTTAATTCCTTTCACAAACTAGGGTAACACCGTAACACCATACAAATGCCCTTCCAAAGACCACATCCATATGACTGTTGAGTGTTGAGACCCACCTGGATCTCATCCAAAACCATCTGCCCAAAAGACTGTATTAAAACTCTTCACTCTACTTATTCCCAGTCCGCCAGAAGATATTAATCTCCTTCCAAAGGGTAAATCCAAGTGAATTGTAAAAGAAAAAGAACAAAAAAACTGCATATTTCTATGCCCACTGAAAGTATATGGATATACTAATCTAAAAGTTCAAATGCACACTAGAAGTGCATGATGGATATAACTAAATGAATCCCAACTTCAGTCAAGTTACCTTTTTAGACTCTGAATTCTGAATTCTGAAATCATCAGATAATGAAATAAAGAAAAGGAATAAAAAGAAATTTTAGACTGAAGTTGCTGCACTAAGCAGGTTAGATTCATTGTAAATTATGATAATTGTACTTGCACTTAGACCATGGTAGGTTGGACTGCATCAATGATTGACAAAAGGAACATCTCACTCCACCATATTAGGATTTAGGAGATCTGCCAATGGTCTAGCTAACTCCCTCTAAGAGGTGGGTTTGTGAGTTGAGGCTCTCCCTCGCAAACAAGAGTATCTAATACATGCCGAATTCCAATTCTCCATGGATTCTTGAGAAAAACTTCTACGCAATTTTTCCTTTTCCTCTCCTAGCTTATCTGACATAAATAAATGATTAATATACAAGATGAGTTTCATTTTTCCTATAAAATGTTGTTTAGTAACAAAGGCAACACTACAGACCCATTTTTTGTAGGCATATAATGTTAGGATTCAAAAAATACAAACTATTTTAATAGCATATAGTTTTCTATAGACATTTCCATGAGTCCATGTTTTCTCATCAGACTGTTGGACACATGATAGGTTTCATCTCCCATATCTGTTTACTTGCAAGTTGCAACACCAGTGTCTTGCATTAATAGGTGTGTGGGAGACCGATAATCCAAAAACAAGGTTATATGTATTCATACACAAAAAATACGTTTATGGTGCATATATTTTTACAATTTTTTCCTGATCAATAACAATAATGTAATGCATAGATATACAAAATTGAAGGTAATAACATACAAGTATAAGGTCAAGAAAGAGAAAAGAAAGAAAACCTCAACAAGTAGTAAAAAACAATCTGTCAAGACATGCAATATGTAATGGATATGATCCTTACTGTACATCTTTTTTTTTTGTGGGGGGGGGGTTCAATAACTAATTAAAAGAATTTTGTTAACTCAGAAAAGAAGAGTTAAAAGGAGTTAAAAGTAAAATCATTAGCAGCCTCATAAGATATAATAAGGTAACACATCAACCACAAAATGGAGGCAAACATAACACTATGGATCATTCCATACAACAACAATGCTAAGTTGGAAGAGTGAAGCCCCAATACAGATAAAAATAAACTACTATGCTCCAAACTTTCAATACCAGATAAACGATCCTTGGACTGTCAATACTATCCATTCAATTGATTGACCAAACTTTGCATATCCAGCATAGCTTACAAGGCAATGTGATGAAATAATCAAAAGATTTTTTATCATCAGAGATTGAGCTACAACTTGATGATGAAAGAAAATAATAAGTTCAAGGATCAGGAAAAATTAAACCCATGCATCAGGTACGTAGATGTGCTTAGGTAGCTTTGAGCTATACCTATCTAACAACGCCCCTAATCTAAAATTGCATATGAAGAATGAAAATCATGTTTACGATACTTGAAATGAAACCAGAGTATAACTGAACAGGCATTCCTCTTGTCGCACTCCGTGGAGACTCGCACTACAATAACCAAATTCTTGGTAGAGAACGTTGCAAACAGAGATCCTTACAAACCAGTTCCCGGGCTCTTTTCTATTTCAACAAAATCCATTTAATTGTCGAAAGAAAACGAAACCGTCGTCAAAAAATAAATGAAACGACTACACATTCTAGATTAGATACGGCTTGGGATAGTACTATATTAGTGCTCAGAACTTTAAACAGTTTCTAGGTAAGACCATCCTTGCTGAATTACGCGATGCAAACTCAAGAGATCATATTCACAACAAATTCTATGAACCCAGCAAGGAACTACACAAACTAGGGAGAAATGAGTACGAATTCAGAGGATTAATACCTTTTTGGAGTGTCTGAGCAGATGAGACGCATACGTCATGATTCTCACTCACAATCCAGAACAACCCAGGAATCAACTACAGAAACCTTCACCAGATGCTATTAGTTCAAACTCGAAAGTCGAAAGCCTTTGAACCTTGGGTAGATGAAAGAAATTCTTACCTAACTGGAGTACAGAGACTACTGAGGAAACAGGCTTCACTCTTGAGCTGGCTGATTCTTCGGCTGTTAATTATTTCCTTTTTTTTTATTTCCTTGACCGGATCTGTTTTCAACTTTTCATGAACCCTATTTTCCTTTCCTATTTACGGTGAGTAGACTCGGTAACTCGGAGAGGGTCGCGAGTTTTTCTATCTTGTTCTAATTCTAACAATCAAAATTTGATATCATTAGGTGCAAACGATGTTGGGAGGCAGCAACTACCGTGATGTAGTTTTTCACAATATTTTACCAAGGCCAAGTGTGGAGAGTGATAGAGAAGTGATTATTAGAATAAGCACTTATTTGGTACAGTTTTTTATTTTGAAAAATAAATATGCTTGGTGGTTTTTTTTTCTAGTAACAACTTAATTCATCATATTGGTATTTAGAGAGGAAAAAAAAAGTAATAAAGTTTGATGATGGGTAAAATGACCCTCCAATCATGAACTGCCACATTGTAGCCAAAACCATCTTATAACACATAGATATCACATATGGCATGATTTTGCTTGAATGTTCCTTGGTAGATCGGTTCACATAATCCAAACAAACTCCGCCCTCACTTAAGATCTCCCCGACGGATCAACCTACGGGTCTAGGGAGCGAGTTCACATCTGCACCTTACAATGTTCTATAGCGCATCCCCGCCATGTATTGAAAACATCTCCTTATGATAATACGGGCATATCACAAACAAGTCTCAAAGCCTATATAAGATGACCCCTACCTGTTAATTTTCATCCACTTTGTTAGCTCGGTGCTAACTTGATTGTCGGAATCCTCCATATCTAGCCCTACTCGGGTCATCACCCTGGGCTCTCTGACATATTTCGTCTTAGAAATTTAACTTGCCAATCTCCAAGTTGTCATTGCTAGAAGGGATTTAGCGCGGATTGACGCTCAACGGGGTTGGGCACCATGTTCACTATTATGTTGATGGTGAGAAAACGGAGGAAAAAAAAAATTAAAAAGAAAGTTCACCAACCTAGACGCACGAGCTTGGTTCGAGCTTAAAATCCCAAATGCTTAGGAAGGGAAATAAGTTGGTATTCATAGGAAAAAAAAAATATTAACAAAACTGGATGAATGTAACGGTTGTTTGGTTGAGGATGAAAGAATTAAAAAAAAAAACAAGTATAAAAGAATACTCACCAACCTGGATGCACAACTATGGTCGAGATTGGAGTAGTGGTGACATTGCTATAGAGTCTATGAGAAGAAAAATAGGAAAAAAAAAAACTTCACTGAACAAAGAAAGCCTTATGTTCTTCAATCAAAGGGCAATATTGGCATTTTGAAATGTAACCAATGAGTGTTTTGGAAGTACATTTTAAATAAGCGCTTATTGTATAAGCATTTAAAATAAGCCAGAAATTTTAACTTCTTGAATAAGCTTGAGAATAAGCACTTATTTCAGGGCTTATTTCCCAAATGCCAACAAGTGCTTTTGGATATGGCCCCGACCCAAAAATGTTGATTTGTTACGTAAAAACTGCATGAGATTAATGCTATGTTTGGGTAGACTTTTATTTTTGTACTTTTAATAGTATGAAAATACAAACAACATTTACTTTTCAAAGCAAAACTGTTTGGTTAAAAAATTTTGAAAAACATACTTTTCAAAACAAAAGTAACAATTTTTTTTTAGAAAAAACACCCTATCAGTCATGTGATTCATATGATCTTATATGTGACAAATGCCATATTACCCATGATTAGGCACTTGTATACACTGAAAATACACACATCATGCCACGTGTGCACATCATACACACGTAGCAACGACTTAGAACTGGCAGTTGGTAAAACAAAGTGGTTTGTATAGGTATAATGCTATATATAATGTTACAGTAAACAAGCTATAAAAACATTCCATTAAGCTTCAAAAATAGTTTAGGAAATGAAGAAGTTGACAACAGTGATTCCTATGACAGTAAACATTAAATAAACATACCATTAAGCTTGAATATATTGCATGAAATGGAAAAAGACATTAAAAAAATGGGGAAGTCAGAGATGGGCGATGGCGGAGCAAGAACCCACGGCAGCAAAGAGGTTAGGGCTTCAAGACAATAAGTGAATGGGGAAGTCTTGATCAATGGGGTTTTACCACGTGGCCACCCTTCACACGAAATGAAAGTAAAACTTCCCCAAAAGCACAAAGTAATAAAAGTCGACTTCATGCTTTTGGAGAGTTTTATACTTTTAAAATGTATGACAGCCAAAAGAGGAAGTATGATATTCAAACACAATGTGGTGTTTTTCGTTTTTTGTACTTTCAAAAGTAGGAAAAATACGAAAGTAATTTTGAAAAATATATCCAAACAAGGCCTAAGCTTTAATACGGCTATCTTAAAAGCCATCTTAAGCGTTAACACAGGCAAATCCGTAAAAAATTATTTAAGCATCCAAATTTTAATGATAGAATGACAAAATAAAGCTTATGTAGTCCATCCTATATGATGGACAATGTTTAGATGAATGATGATTATATAACGAAAATGCTTGCCTTTGAAGACAATCACACTAGTCGATTTATTTCCCTCTATCATTTTATTTTACTATCTTCTCCTACAATTGTTTTTCAATAATCASTTTCACTTATTATTTTTGCAGTTTATTTTGTTTCTTTTGCATCTTCCACTATATGCACTTGTTTATAGGGGTGTTAATGGTATTCGAAAATCCAATTTTAAATTTGAGATTTGACATAATTGAATCGAAATCGAATAATTTGAAATTTCGAGTATCTAATCGGTTAGATTCAAATATGGCTTGATTTGATTCGATAAATATATGAATTTGATCGATTATTTTATTCTTATATATAATGTATAAAATATTTAAATTTTTATATATAATAATTAAATTTAAATAATTTATATACGGATATACTTTATATAAATAAAATAATTTTATATATTTATTTATTACCTAAGCTAATTAATTGGTCAAATTTGAATTTGAATATTATTTTTCAATATCCTTTGGATATCAAATTTTCTAATTGGATTTGAATTTGGGTATTGCCTAGTTTGAATTGAATTCAATCCGTTTATAGCCCTACTTATTTATGACTTGGTCTGCCTTATTCTTTATTGGGCTTGGACAAAATTTTAGGCCTAATGGCTTAGGCTCAAGCTTTCTCAAATAAGCCCAATCTGATAATATTACATATGATACAAATATATATTAATAATGTGTAATATGTGTTAATTTATTAATTTTTTGTTGCCAAATTAATATATAAAGAGTCCAAACCATGCTTTGGGCTTTATATAAGGGTCGGGCCTGAGCTTAAGATCTGGGCCTAGTGGTTGGATTAGACTCAGGCTCGAGCTCATACCCAACATGTGAACAGGTCTGCCTCCATCATTGCACATGTTGATTCACTACAATAATTATTCAATCAATAGATTGATATTGATGCTCCAATATAGTTTCACTTCCTCCTTTATCAAGTCTAATTTACTTTTATTTTCCACCCATTTTGAGCATGTAGTTATTTTGTTTTTTCATGAAGCAAGGTTGGCCATATCACTTTAGGGAAGGCACTTTCTACCCTACACAGTGGACACATGCCCTGCTTTTCTTTTTTTATACTTGAATGATGGTTTTGGGGTTCTATAATCAATATGGGTATAGGTAGGGTACGGTATTAGACTAAACTCGACCATCCCTAACCCGTAGGAAGAGTTTGGATTCTTAAAATCCAACCTGCTACAGATTCTAGGGTAGGTACGAATTGGGAATCAGGTAAGGTATAGAATTCACAAAACCATCCCCAAACCTCCCCCTTACCACCCTTAATTTGTAAAATAAACATAAAATATCACAAAATATTTAAACAAATAAACAAAAGGTAATTTAAAACCCGAACTACTGATTTTTTTCACAATTAAGACTTGGGGTGAGCAAGAAAAACTGAAAAATCGAACCAACCGAAAAACCAATCAAAACCAAGCTAAAAATTCGGCTAACCAAACCGACCAGTATACATATATTTATATATATTTTATGTATATTATATTTTCTATACATTCTAAATTAATAAATATGCATTATATATTTATAATATATAACATATTATTTAATATTTAAAAGATAATATTATATATAGTGTTGTATTATAGGTTTATATATTTTTATAATATATTACAAATAAAAAACCGACGAACCGAACTGGTCTACCAATTAACCGATCGACTTTAATTCAGTTTCGGTTACCGGTTTTCCAAAAACTAGTAACCCCAGCTCACCGAATCGTAAGCACCCATAATTAAGACAATAAAAGGGATTCGAAAGGACATCTTGTTTTTTGACTACAAATCTCTTGCACTTTCCAAGGGTGTCAATGGTATTTGAAAATTCGATTTCGAATTTGAAATTCGACATAATCGAATCAAATTCGGATAATTCAAATATCTAATCGGCCAAATTCGATATCCTATTAATGTCGAATAGCTAATCGGTTTTGAATTGAAATGACCTAATTCGATTCGTTAAATATCCGAATTGGATCGGTGATTTAATTCTTATATATAACATATAAAATACTTAAATGTTTTATATAATTTATATATAACAAATTAATTCATATAAACAATTCATATACTTTTATACTTTATATAAATAAAACATTTATTTTATACATTTATTAATTACCTAAAATATTTAATTGGTGAAATTCGAATTGAATATTTAATCAAACTCAAATTTGAATATTAATTTTCAATATCTATCAAATGTCGAACCAAATTTGGATATATAATTTTCTAATCGGATTCAAATTCGGATATTGCCTGATTCAATTTGAATTCGATCCATTTCACACCCCTTACCATAATGATGTGTTTTAGATGTTCAATTATAAGATGAAATAATTGTTAACCAATTCCACACTAGGCACAGTCTGTAAAAGTTTTTTTGTAAGTGTTTTCGTGTTTCATAAAAGTACTTTTGTAAAAGTGCTTTTATTGAAGTGATTTTGTGAAAGTCATTCTATAAAAAACTTATGTAAAAGTGTTTTAATAAAAGTACTTTTGTAAAAATGCTTTTGTAAAAGTATTTTCATAAAAGTGCTTTCGTAAAAATACTTTTCATAAAAGTACTAAAAGTGTTTTTATAAAAATGTTTTCGTAAAAATACTTTCATAAAAGTGATTTTATGATGTCTTCAATTTTGATTGATTTCAAATTAGACAAGGGTTTGGCCTCATGATCGGATTATTGGAAATTTGGTTTAGGTATAATTCCAACCAATAAGAATATAAACCCAAATTTATTTTAGATTGGTCCAATCCAATAATTATAATGGACCGTCCAAATCCGATTTAATAAGATTTGGATAGGATTGGGTCAAAACCAAAACTAGCCGATTGACACCCCTATTTCCATGGTTTTATTATTTATTGATGAACCCGTAAAAGTTCCACATTTATATGGAAAAGATATGATATCCTAAAAATTCTAAACAATCAACTAAAATCATAAATGTGATTGCAAATTGAGTGTTATTTATCAAAATTCATGGGTGGGTTTTGATTGATCAAAATTCTTTCTATACCATATCTTTTTCCACATCATAAATTTCTCCACCCGTAAATTGTCAAATATGCAAATTAGTTTTAGTTTTTCTTTTATTTTTATTACTTTCACCGGCAACCCTGCTAGCAGGTCAAGGGCAAGAGCTGAAATCTAGAACTCTGGGGAGTCTTTATCGGAAACAAAGTTTAAGGAAAATGTCACCAGTCGTTGTAATTTACTAAAACAAAATATAGGAGACACGGACTCCTTTTACTATTTTCACTATATATTCATGGAATAAATTTCCACCAAAGACAACCCAAATTTATGGACATTTTATTGGAAAGATATTGGGGATGTTTGGTATTATATTTTTTAAGAAAAAACAAAAAAAGTTTCACATGGGTACCAATTCAGCGTTTTTTCATACTTTGCCTTGGAATTTGAGAAATATCCTGCTAAGCGTTTCACATGAGTCTCTGTGAAATATCCTGCTAAGCGGTAACAGTTGGACGACATGGCGTCAATGTGGCAGCAACATTATGTTGTTTTTCTAAGAAATATTCATTTTACACCATGGTTTTGAAAATTGGACTGGACCCGTGGACCGGATGGTGGGACTGATTGACTCAGAAACTGATTAGGGAACCGGTTGTATTTCATCCTAAAACTATTTTTTGGGCCAAAGACCATTGATTTGGTCAACAGTTTATTAATATGGGTGGTTAAACCGTTGGTTCGTAGATACAATCAACAGTTTTGGCCGTTTTATTTGAGTCCGGCTTCAGTCAGGGCACCGTTCGTGCAGCATGAGAACGCGCCACGAGTCCTTGAAACGTGCGCGTGCTTAAAACGTGCAAAGTGAAATCCTTCCGCTCCTCTCTCTCAGTTCCTCTTATTCACTCTCTCGCCACACTGAACCGAATCCACCGTCTTCACTCTCACTCTCCCTCTCCAACCGGCGGCGACCAACAGCCACCGGCAACTATTGACACCGGCGACAAGAGAAAAACTCTAGATAACCAAAATACCCAGCTTATGTTGCATTACAAGTGATACGGAGTCGTTCCCCTCTAGCCTCCCATCCTCTCTTTCTTTCTCTCTCTTTTGTCTTCCACTCCCTTATCCTCTTCTTCCGTTCTCTGTTTCGTCACTGCCGAGATCTGGAACACTCCCCAGTTCAAGATGAATCACAACAGCAGCAAGCAGTGAACCCAGCCACTGTTACATCTTTCAGCCTCTTCACCACCACTGTCGTCCCTTCTTCCAGTATTGCCTTGTACGAAGTACCGAAGCTACCTTTCCCCAAAACCTCGGCTGAAGCTCTCAACAGATCCTCCAAGTCGAAATTGTAAGTCCCACCCTCGAAAAACACCAACTTGTTCCTCTCGGCTTCCGCTGGCCCACCGGCGATGTCGTCCTTCGATGACAAAGTGCCCGCTTCTGTAACCACCAATCGAGGTGCCGCCTTTGGAGGCTTTGCAGTGTTTTCTTTCCGTTGCCGCTTCCACAAATAGAGTAAAAGAAGCAGAAGCAAAAGTAGGAGAATTATGCCCGCCCCAACAGCAATCGCGATAATTGGCCCTGTAGAGAGCTTCTTAGACCGCTTTGCTACTACTGGGACGTTTGATGTCGGCGACGGAACCGGGGAGACGAAGAATGGGTTGTAGGGGCTCAACGGTCTGTCACATAGGTTTGGATTGCCGGAGAACGAATCCGGCTGGAATTTTGCTAGGGTATCGGGGATGGAACCATTGATATTGTTATTAGACACATTGAAGTTGACTAAACCGGAGAGATTGATGCTGGGGAGACTACCGGAGAAGTTGTTGTTCTCGAGGAACAGTCCGGTCAAACGCGTAATATTGTTGATAGAAAACAGTATCTTCTCGATGAAGTTATTGAACGAGAGGTCCAAACGTGTCAGCCGAGTCAGCTAAGTCAAACCTGATGGAACTCACCGGAGAAAAGATTGTGCTGGAGGTACAGATTGTGCAAAAGCTTCAGCTGAGAGAAATCAGCAGGGATCTCACCTGAGAGACGGTTGGACCGGAGACTATGAACACGTAGTTGGGAGAGACGGCCGAGGGTGTTGGGTGGGATCGGGCCCACAAGACCGACACCGGGGAGACGGAGGACGACGACATGCGACTGGTTGGTGTCGCATTCGACTCCAACCCAAGAGCAGGCAGAGGCGGATGAGTTCCATTGAGGACGATTCGCGTGAGGGGTTAGGGAGATGAAATCTAAGAGCGCTTGCTTGTCCTGTGTCAGCTCGGGACGGACTCGACGACCCAAGAGCAGTAACGAGATGAAAAAGACAAGGAAACAAGAATCGGATAACGATGTCATGGGAGGCGTCTTCGGCGAGTGGCTTGCAGGGCGGCTCGTGATGGCAGTTCAGCGTTCGATGCAGAGTTGTCACGGGTACAGCGGAAGAAACCCTGCGGCGTCCAAGCCAAGGTAGCCCAAGACAAGCTTTAATATGCTTAGAGGCTAAGAGTTGCTTGATGGGATGGCTCCACCAAAGTCAGTAGCACTGGATCATAACCTCAAGTCCAATGGCCGAGGCACTCTGCTGGATCATACCAGTCCATGGGAGGCGCCACTTACGTGCTAAAGGGGGACGACTATAATGCAAGGCAACTGTGCGCCGAAAAGGTGACTTGGCACCGATGTGAAGGGTCTCCTGTATGCCGATAATGACAAGCACTTGTGTGCCATGATGATAGGCAATCGCTTGGGTCGGAATACACCCATACATTAGGGGCAATGAGATAACTCGATCATCTTGGGCAAGGGGTTGGCGAGGAGAAGGGTCATGCTTGAGCCAAGCCCGCATGCCAACCCTCCCTTTAGTGTTGATAGCGCAGTGCCGGTCCAACACTGTCCCCATGAGCATGTGTGTGCCCATGAGGAACCCTGGTAGCCATGCTAGCCATTAACCAGGGCTGCCCCGCAATGGATGAAGGTTTAGGAGTGCCAAGGTTAGGCTGAAGGAATGGTAGAATCCATCTAATGGACGCCGAAGAAGTTGCGGAATGGGTGTGCAAATTTCAAAAATTTTTCTACATTCCTCCAACTGAGAATCATATTCCCTAAATTTAGAATACCATATTCAATGATCTTATCTGAACCAAATCGAACCAGATCTGAACCAAAAGGAAAAATAGAGGATTATACCTGATCCGGAGAAGCAGTATCTCCCAAAGTTGATGTTCACACCCAAAGAAAAAACCAAGATCCGCTCCTGCTGAAGATGACACAGCTGTGGATGGAACGGAACCAGCAGGGTGCGTCCTACACACCAGATCCTTCGCAAGAATCCTATGGAAACTCTGAACACCGAATCTTCTTCAATCTTTCTCACAAGACTGATTTCTTAACTTCCTAATTCTGCAAAGATCGAATCTTGCAAAAGTATATGGCGGCGGCAGGAGGAGAACTCCAAGGGCGAAGATAGCTGAATTGCTTTTCTTCTGGTTGGAGTATGAATGAGATCTAATATCAATTCGCAGGGAGTTTTCTTTCCACCAAAACCCTTGTTCGAATTCTGATGTGTTTTCTCTTCTTTTTTTTTGTTTTTCTCCTCTTTTCTTCTTGATTAAGAAACCTCCTAATTAGGAGTTATCCCAATCCAAATCTGTATTTGGATAGGGGATTATCTTAATTGTATCTGCATATTAAGTTAGTTTACTCCTGATCTTATCAGGAGGTTACCAGATTCAAATTAGGATAAGGTCAAAGGCCCAATCCTTTTACTAACATTAATCTCAGATTCGCCCCATAGATGGTTGATCATATAAGCCCAGCTCGAAATGGGCTTTTGGCCCATTAGATGTTCAGTGTTCAACTAGCTTCCAATCTGCTGCCTAATTGGGCTTCTTTGTATGGCGTGGGACTCAAGCATTGATCTACATGCCAGCCACATGGGTTCGGCCCAACCTTTAATACAAGGCCCAGCCGAATTCACTGAAAGACTCAATAAACCCCTGAGCCCATCATATGGACCCTATGGGCCCAACACTTACATTAAGTGGTC